>JAHZMY010001055.1:0-10066 GCA_027743915.1 Seira sanloemensis
GTTTGTTCTTCGACTCTCGAGATAAAGTCGGTGGTTACACCTCTGCCAATTTTTCAAAAGTCCAAAAATGGAAAATCTGAAAGGAAAAACATAAGTTTGCCAATGTGGTTGTGGCAGAAAGTTCGTTTAAAATTTCGAATGGAAATCAGTGCATTTTTAATGTATTTGCATAAAAATGGGACTTTGAACTGCATCTAAAATAGCCACACTCATGCTAAGGTTGAGGATGCTTGATGGATGGATGATGGATGTAAGACGTATCCATTTCTATTTAATTTATTTAAAAAGTGAAATGAATGCTCTTGTTAATTCGAGCGTGAGTAGCATAATAAAGTGCATTTTAGGATATTTCGAGTCGTGTGACAAAATCAAATTGTACCAAACCTTTACATAATTTAAATGCCAGTTTTGTATAATTTTCTCACCTTTCTAGCTGCTCATTATGTGCCAAAATACTAAATGCCAAATGGCAAACACATTTCTTGAGATGCCCCAGGTTTATCCCCATTCGACACACGCAGGTTTATGATGATGTAACAAAGTTAAACCTTTTGAAGTCATGAATTTTACATAAAAGTTTCCTTTTATTCTAAAGCAAAATATGAGATGTGAAAACAAATTTTGCAATTTGTTTTTGTATACATAAATTAGAAATCTAGTTTGCAATATCAATTACAATTTAAATCAAATACAAATATCAATTAACGCATTTTCAAATGCGTTGTTTCAAAGTTTTAAAAAAATTATAGTCTAAAGGACAAGTACTGTTAGAGAATCCTAATCAATAATTTGTGTAGGTATCCCCCACCTCCCTTCCTCCTTCAGGTATCGGAAATGCCTCGTGCTTATCTCGCACCAGAGTCATTGAGTCGATCACCTGCCCATTCTACATTTAAAAAATGCCCAATTAATATTATTCTTTCTCTTCATTTACTATAATGCGTATTGAGCAATTCCGAATAAGCCCGTACCTTATCGTCAGAGACTTGTTCCACATAAAGATGAGTATGATTTAGCACTTTGAGCCGTGAATAGCCATAATCCACGCTCCGGAATGCAGTCCATTTGGGAGCTGACTTGGTGAAGTCATCATGACGCTCGTGACATCCCTATACAATGAGGAATATTCCATACATTAAAAAATTGTCATTATATAGTAAACAAAGACAAGAAGTAGGAAATGTCTGAACCGCAGATCCTGTGGTTATGTGCACAATCCCCTTTGGGTTACGGTAAGGTTCCTCAGTGGAGCCGTTGTACACCCTTCTGTTGTACAAGGGGAACATTCTTTCGTACGAATGCTCATGAGCCCAAATGGCCATGTCAACCCCGTACTGCATAAACATATCTTCCAGGCCAAACCTATATAATTTTGTTGATAAAAGGTCAACTTGAATGTCTGTTGTTGCAGTACAGTAATTATTGTCAGATCAAATACATAATTTATTGGCTATTGTCAATGTTTGATGATGATCAGTGAGCTTTTTATTACCAGTGCAAAAAGGGGACTCCCACTCTCACACGAGATTCATGTTGGGTGCAGTCGTCAGAGTTGTTATTAGAACAATACATGGGCCTGTGGCCAAATGTAATTATCCAAGGACGAATGGCCCTGTTTTCGGGCTTGTTGGCTTCCTTTGTGCAAAAACATGTTATGTAATGTGAGCTTAACCTACTTTTCATGGCATCGTCACTGTCAAACATTTTAGTTTATATAGGCAAAAAAATACCTTCAGATCATTTTCCAACCAGTAGAATTGGTCAATGAGTGGGCTCATTCCGTAATTTAAGTAATAGTAAAACTCTGTGGAGAAACTGATGAAATGGATGGGCCCCATGTTAAAACTAAAGTACATTGCTTGGGTGTTTCCGGGCATCGTAAATCGGTTTTTGTAGTGAGCAAAATTGCTGCGTTAAAACAAATGAAACGGGAAGGAATGTAATTGTAGATAAAAAAAAGTGCTACCGGAGAGGTGAACTTGGAGTGCGAGTAAAAATGTAACTCAAATACTTGGCGTTTTCATGATTTCCAGGGCACGTCATGTACGGCACATACGCTGCAATCGGTTGTATTTGGTCCATAAATGTATCTCCCACTAATCCATTGTTCTTCATGGGGCATAAAAATACTGGTCAATTTACAACCTTTTTTAAGATCATGAATTTATAATTTAAAATTAGTAAACTAACCGAATTCATGTCATACGCAAAATCTCCCACGTGGATGATGGCGTCATAAACTCCAAGCTGTACTTCTTGCTGGAGTCGTGTCAAAGACTGGGCATTCTCGCTGCCGAGGTCGCCGTAAATTGCCAAATGTGGGAGCCAGTTGGTGTCATTCGGCATAGCTTGGAAAAAGAACACTTCCGACCAGCCGAGGTCACTCCCACAATGATATTCTAATTTGCAGGAGAATTAAGGAAAGTGAAATGGGTTCTGACAATTACCTTTAAAATAAAACTTTTGGCTGTGGTAATTCTTACTATACTCTTGACCCGGTTCTAGATCCTTTAGTATGACACGATGGATGAATTGCATCAGCTTGTAAGGTCCACTATCTGTAAAGTTGACTCGAGTTCCCTCGACTTTGAATTCGTTAACTTTGTGCTTTCCATACTCCACAAACGAAGCTTCCGTGTCACTTAACGTGCTCCAGGTGATGTACATTTCGGTCGGGGCGTCTTGAGAATTGGAAGAATGATGTCAGAAAATGAATTGGTAGTATTTNGAATGATGTCAGAAAATGAATTGGTAGTATTTATTTTCAGAATTTGTAATTTTTACCTCCGTAAGATATGTGGACATGTCTGGGCTGATAGTAGTAGTAGGCGTTGAGTCCAATGTCTTCTTGAGTATCATCATCAATGTCGTTAGAGTGACCTTCGAATCTCGTAGGAACTGCAGTGGTTGCGGATAGTGCAAGGGAAAGGAAAATGCTGACTGTCAGCCACATTTTAACCTTGAATGAAGAATTTGACAATATAATTTGAAATCAATTAAATTTTACGGAGCAGTTTAACAATAGGTGTCAGTGAGCTAAAGAGATAAGAGCTAAAATGTTTTCCTGTAGATACATTACACTTGCACATGTCAATATTTTGAAAGTAGCAATTGAAATTCAGACCTGCGTCATGTGGACTATATGTATTTATATCAAGTCTTTTTGCCGTATTAAGTCACGGTTCTTCAATTTTGATAACGGTTTATGAACTTGGGTCCAACACTAGATGTTGCAAAAAAAAGTTACCGGATTTGACAACTTGATTTCATTCAAGTCTTGGTCTCAACTCTGTATAAAATTCAGTTGCTGAATGCTGAAACGAATTTGGTAAACGGCAGATATACGATATTGAAATTTTATAATCATCTCACACTACACACTATGACTTTTATTATCTTATTTATGTTTGTGTTTACATGAAGAATGGACTATTAATATGATGAGCTAACTATGGGATTTATCGATTTGTTCTTGTACAGCACATGTACAAATATTACCCTTTGTGGACAGTCTGTCAGCTTTATGTTCGTTATTTGATACATATTTTGACACTTTTGATCATGGTCATTGGGCATCATGTAAAGTTTGGAACTGATATTTTTTCTGGACCATGGGCAAATAAATTGTACAGTGCGAACATGCTACGTAGTTCTACATATACAATGAACATGAATGACCAGCTCTAAACCTTTGATTCCGCTTTGTCAAGAAAGACCAAGTAAAGCATGCAGTTATCAATCTGAAATATGCAGCTCATCTCTTTATTGACGACCAAAACGTGTGTCAAAAACCTCTATATCATTATTTTTATGCCAAGATAATTACAAATTATGTGCTTGCAGTCTTCTCGTATGGTGAGCCCATAAAATGTCTGCCATTTGTCCATGTATTTAAATTGGAAATAATATTCACTGAAGCCTGAAATGGAAATGACGAGACGAGTTAATGAAAAATGTCGACTGAATTAACCTGTATCGTGCTTATAATCATTACGATACGTTGATTTTTGCTGTTTGATTTGTATTTAAGTACGCATGTATTTTAATTGGCCTAATTTCAAAATAAATTCGGCCCTATAAATATACATTCCTTAAAGTTTAAATTCACGTGAAACAATAAAAAAAATAGGTGGCATAACCAATGTGCAAATGTTTATGAAACTACACTTCATTAATTTGTAATGTCTGGTTTAGTTTGGACCGACTTTACAGATTCTCATCTTACCCCATAGTTGCTTCTAACCCCTCTGATCCTCCCGATGCTAAATTCTAAATAGAATTAGTAACAAACTTCTAAAAATTATGGGTCTAACATCTATGAATATCGTTGCTTTTGTTCTGCAGGTCCGATAAAATGGAATCCGGAGATGAGGATGACGCTTTTACGATGGGCGAACGCGAGTGGCAGAAAATGCAGAGAAATCTTTCAAAGGTTTGTGCTAGTGTGCCCTTTTGAGATCGTGTCTCAAAATATTTAAGCACGACAAGATTGTTTTAAAATAATAAAATGGTATTCTTTTTAGCAAGGGTTACGGGATGGGACCACCGACGGCCGAGAAAAAGGATTACAGGAAACGTTTGAGAAAACTGTAGCGATTGCTTTGAAATATTCCCTCAAAATTGGCCAACTTGTGGGAATGATCGAGTAGGCATGCCTTAAATTAAATTTTACAACACACTTTACAAGTTGCCAGAATGATCAATTTCTTAATTGACTCGTCACATTGTTCGCAGGTACAGATTAGCCGTTTCTGATGACAAATCTACCACTGAAAAACTCAAGCTTATACTTGCGCAGTTAAATGCGGAAAGGGATCAATGTAACGTTGAAATCGTCCAATCTGATGTTCAAATCGAGGGCCTTGAAGACTTATGGGAAAGAAGATTTCAGAAACTTTTGACTACCGTCCAGAAATTAGATGATTCGTTATCATTAAATTAGCTATTGTTGTTCAGTTAAAATAAAAGTGATACACTAAAATAGAATATAAACGAACATTGTGCATTTATTTCAAAAATTCATGGTTATTTTAACCCATTCATTTTTATCTACAAATGAGATATTTCTCATGGAAAGTACAAAATAGCAACTTTCGCATATGTATCTTCTTACTCTTAACTAATAAACTATCATAGTGTCTTATATAAGATCATACTATCTAGTCTTTGTGTCTGTCTTATATAAATTGTTTACATAAGTTCGTCAGGTCTCCGTTTATCCAAAAATTATTAAAAAGTAAAATAAGCTTGAATGAATACTGGGGCTTCATGTCCAAAAAAGTACAAAAGAATAAATTCCTAAACTGAATCCTTATAATTTGTTTTGTTACAATATTTACAAGCAATATAACCAGTTTCCCGAATCAACTAAAATCATCTGCAAACACTACGTCGCGTTCGCGTCCTGTTTAATTAGATTTCCGTAGTACGCTGTTATAGCCTTGACCCTTCCCTTGAAAATGTTCTTTTCGATTTCTACATATTTTCCTTCTCCAGCGAGTTGAGTTATCTGTCAGAGAGAAATGAAAAATAATTATGATATCAGCTACATACACGTGACAATTTTTTGACAAAAATAATTAGTTATACCTGATCTAGGTCCGAATTTCTTGGGAGGTAGTACGCAATGTTTGGGGTGATTTTTTGGGTTAGACTAAATAGTTTCACTCCATTCATGGGTATCATTGTTTCAATATCGAATGCATCTTTACCTGAATATGAAGGCCCACCCCAAGGAGGAGATAAGAAGACAACGTCGGCTTTTAGTGATAGAGCCAATTCTGTGAAGTCGCCCAAAACGAATTCTATTTTATCCTCAACTCCATAGATCCTTGCATTGTGTCTGCAATTCTCAAGCTTTGTGGCGTCGATGTCGACAGCAATGACTGTAAAAGTAACAATATCGTGATTTAGATTTTAAGCAAATAAGTAGAATGATCCTCTTGGTGTCTTCATTCGTCTACAATAAATAAAATACCTTTTCCACAATACTTGGCAAACTGAATGGCGTTTCCTCCGCAGCCACAAAATCCGTCTACGATGACCCCATCCGTGGAGCAGCGTTCAGCAATGTGCTTCGCTATGAACTCTGGGGTTACCGAGTACCAAGATTCTGAAAATAAGCGTATTATGATCAAAACTCTAGTGGTAATTAAGCTATTGAGACATGTTGTTAAACAATCATCTCAAAAATTACCTTGATCTAACTTGATTCCTGCGTTGAAGCGAGAGAATAGCTCGAAACGTTGTTTCCAATATCTGTGTAACTCGGGATTAGATCGCAATTCCTGTGGTATCTGCTTTATCCATTTTTTCGTTTTCTCTTTTGAATTCTCGTTGACTTTAGCCTTCATTTTTTAATTAACTATGGTCTCGGAGGTTAGGCTCCAGTACACCGGCATCAGCTATATAGTAATTAATTAGTATTACAGAGACACACCAACATAAATTAACCTTATACTTGAATGAGTAACTAATAATTTGTTCGTGAAATGTGCACGTGGTTATATGTGAATATCGCTTAAATTTTAATATATAAATGTCCAATTAGTCCAGAATAACAATCAGTTATTCCATTAGCGGTATCAAAATTTTGAATGGCAATCTTAGGCAAGTGAGAAAGCAGTTCGCCATTTTAGGGCATTGTGATACTCCCCTGCCACATTGGATGTTAATGATATGTTCTCGGATGGTGTTCCCATATGATATTTGTGTACCAACAAACAGTTTCGCAACGAGGTTCCCTTCCGTTGCCCTTTTTAAAAAAGTCGAAATTGGTTCTTCCATAGTTAAATTAAAGAAGAATTCATACTATAGTTGCTCTGTTCTTATTGAAGCCCATGGAAGGACCAACAGTGGCAATTTAAAGCTCAGAAAAATAGTTTCAATTAACGCCGAAATAACCTATTTTGAGTTCGTCGTCACTCGTCACTGCCGAAGGTCAGGATGCTGAAGCGGGGGGCACCGGCAATGCTAAAGGCATTTTCGTCTTCAAAAAACGCCTCGTGTGTATTTCACCAGCTATTACCTGCTATCGCAAATAAACGGGATCTTCAAACGTCCTCATGTAAATTCTCGGACAGCTTATTTGTGGTTAGTTTTTTAAAGATACTTGTAATACTAATGTTTTGTATTGTTTTGAAAATTAATGAACGCATTTTTAATTTAGCACAGAGATACTCCTGAAAACAACGCTGAAACTCCTTTTGAATTTACGGAAGAAAACAAAAAGGTATGTTCTATTCTATATTTCTAAGCGATTTGCCTGGGATTTTTAGATGTCATGCACCTATAACCGTTATCTTTTTGTTTAAATATTGATTTGACTTTGTTTCAGAGGGCAGAAGCCATAATTGCAAACTATCCAGAGGGTCATGAGCGTGGAGCGCTAATTCCCTTGCTGGACCTCGCCCAGCGTCAGCACGGATGGCTTCCGATAACTGCCATGCATAAAGTCGCTGAAATGTTAGATGTCCCACGGATGAGGGTCTACGAAGTTGCTACTTTCTACACAATGTTTCAGAGGTAAACATATCACACGAATGTCATTTTCTTTAGATAACATAATATACCTAGTTGAAGTTAAATCTAAAACAAATAAGTATGAGTTTAAATTAATTACCTTTCTCGTTGTAAATATGTATGTACATACGTCATTCATTCAATGAATAGAAACATAGAATTGGAGAAAGGCATTTTGATTATTTTCATGTTTTAATAGGAGGACCTAACAGTTAAAGATACGGAAGAAATCATAGACGATTTGAAGGCAGGAAAACAACCCAGGCCTGGTCCAAGGTATGAACCGATTCTGAAACGCTTATTTGGTAGCTATCATTATCAAATAATTTTATATTTAAAATATGTCTTACATTTTTCTAGGAGCGGAAGGTTCTCATGTGAGCCTGCCGGAGAATTGACGTCTCTAAAATCGGAACCTCCAGGCCCTGGATTCGGTGTTCGATCAGATTTGTAATTTTAACATCTACTTTAACTGCCTCCCCGCTAGTAGACTTGCAATTAGTAAATGAATGTGGGTAGTTGATTGCCACTTGACAGACCTGTATGTCATTATGTATATATATTGTACTTTAAATTGTTTTGTAATTCGGCAATCCTGAAACGCAAAAATCGAACATGGAAAGCTAAGAAGGACCTTTGAGCGATAGAAATCATAAAAATAAAGCTGCCACGATAATTTACAAAAATAATACATTTATTTATTTTACAAGCATAAAGGAAGGAAAAATAATATGTATAAAAGTATTTTACAAGACATTTACATCACAAAAGCAAAGATAGTTCATATGTTGAGAGAAAACGTTTTACACTGCATTTTGATTGTGCGGTAACATAATATGTATGCATCTAAACATAATTTTGAAGATACTCCATCACATTTTCCCTAAACATAATAAAGTTGACTTGCTTTGCATCAAACAGATTATGGCTCTATTCGTATAGTTTTATATTTACATACAAGTTGTAACATTTTAATCTATTTCAAGCCGTTTAAAGCTACCCGTCATCCCCAATATATCCTTGCTGAGGGAAGGGGTATAGCTGCTGGCGTTTGCAGCCTTTTTCATCATCTCCAAATCAACTCGCATACGATCCAGTGCCAATATTCTAGGCTGGATGTGTCGAACTTCTTCCTTGTACATTTCTGTTTAAGATTGAATTTTTTTTTAATTGATATATATAATATTCGCGAGAAATGTCTAAGTAGTGATGATTACAATTGCTTTAAGTACTACTCACCAATCATTTCATTCATTCCAACTTCCCCACCATACTCTTTCGGCAATATCCTCTCGTCGACAACCTTTAGGAGAGCGTCCAAGTCCTTATGCAGGCTGACACGGCTACGGAGTTTTGGGGTCATTAGCGTTTTCGCAAACTCGTAGATGTAGGTGCATATCGTCGGCAGATTTACGATCTCCATCCGCTTGTGTCGCATTGGCATTGCCCGCTCACAGATGCCCCAGATTTTGCTCATCTCAGTTGGATTCCATAGGATCAAATGATTGAAGGTGATGGCACCCTCGTCGAGCACATAGCGGAAGCCTCGAACCTGATTTTCCTCGTCCTCAAGACAAGATTCGAAAGCAACCATGATGGCTTTCATCACTCCTTCCGCAGTATGAATACTCGGATCGATTCCGCCTGGAAAAATATATAGAATTCAATCATCAACGATCAAAACTATTTTGACTTCATGAAAATCATAAACAGAGATATACATAGCTGCTAAAAATTATTTCTGTTTTTAATCAGAGGCACATTTAAAGAGTATTGCATAAAAATTTGAAGACTGATTCTTTTCGTAATTAGAAATTATGATATTACGTGTCAGACAGTTAAGACTCAAAGGTTTTTACACCAAGGCATTTGAAGATAAAGTGTCCCTTACAAATTGTATTGCATAGTAAGCTTTTCAGGGGCAACGTGACACAATTTCCATCACTTTTTAATCAAACTTAATTTTTCGTGCAATAAACCGATCGTACCAATTGAAAAAATTAAGTAGCATTAATTACATAATAATATGCGGTATGGGTTAAAAAAAAGTTCATGTGACTTATGTAAATGTGCATTATTGTTTTGGTTAGTTTTGTCGTTTTGCATGAGAAATGACGCGCACATTTGAGAGCTTTACTGAACCTGAACCTTTTTGTCGTTGTTCGAGTTGAATATTTTTTGCCAGACATTACAAGGGGAACTGGTTCATTATACAGGAGTTATCACATTGAATAACAGAAGACATAGAAGAATAGCTTTTCTTTTAAAAAAAATTCAATATTATAGGAGCGTCATTCCCTGCATCAGTTACTTCACAATAACGAGTTGGCGAATCACCGCTTACAAAGTAAAGTAACCAGAATCCCTGCGACACATACTACACATTATGGAATGCAAATAAGATATAGCTAAAGGGTCCATTATCGTGACACCTATATTGAAATAATGTCTAGAACGAATTTGTGGGAATGAACGAAAAAGGAAGTAAAAATCTTATGTAAGGGTTGCCCACGCGAATTCAAGTTCATACAACTTCGAGCTAGCG
>JAHZMY010001056.1:0-11720 GCA_027743915.1 Seira sanloemensis
CTTCCACGATTCCATTCGCTGATACTTGCCTCATAATTGTGCTCACAAAAGAGCTAGCCTTGTCATCATTATTATATTCATTTAATTTGTCTTGAAAATCGCATCAAAGAGTCACCTTGAGAGGTATTTTTAAGCAACGAGCGAGAGTGAGGCAAAGCGGTTTCGTATTATTGTTATTTGTAGCTTGGGTGGGAGTGACTAATAAGCTTGTGTCAAAAACTCATGAATGACATGAATTGTTCAAGGTATAATTCTAAGCTGTCGCTTGCCATGCCGTTACTTTTGTGCGTTTTCTCAAGAAATTGCCAAAAATTTTGATTGGTTTGACGTTAGCAAACTCTCCATCCACCAAAAGACAAAAAACCCTTTCCTGTAATCAATTACCAATACATTCATGCAGTATCGATGACTTCAATAAAGTTTATCAAGGACTTTCTGAGCAAATGTACGCACATATATGCAAGACAATCAACCAAAAAATGCATACTTTTTTTATTTTACAACTACAATGAAAATCAACGGAACGCATTTTGCGTAGACCAACCACCTCTTTACCTTCCATTTTATGTAATTCAATTCGCCTTTTGCTAATTCTTTGTTGCTTAATAGGCTACACGAAAAATTAAATTCGTTTTCTACTCGTATGAATGGTTACGAGAAAAATGTAGGGTAAATGTAATACGGCAAAATATGACAGATATGTTTTAAGCTGCGCTGTGTGAAATGCAATGTCATTTTTCTTTAATTTATTGAAGATCTAATTTCCGAGAGTTGAAGTTGGAAATGAAAAAGTTTGTTTGGAATGTATCAAGTCCAGCAAAATATGGATTTGACATTTGTACCACATCCATTATTTGGGAAAGGTGTCGCACTCGTCGTTTGCGCCCTCCTCGCAATATATTATTGAGAAAGAGTCGGAACTGACACTGGGTTAAGTTCCACGTACCTGTTAAAGGCTGCAACTGGCATTGACATGGCGTGTCATTTTAATTATGGAGAGTTCTCAAAGTGTGTTCTTCACTTTCCATATCGTTCATTCGTGCACGCAAAAACACACTCACAAGTAATTTGATTGTATTGAGGAGCTTTATCAATTATACAATACACTTGCAAACGAAATTTATTGGTGACTTGAAACTTTTACTTGGCGCTTTGTTGCGACCCGTTCAAATATTTGCTGAGCCCTTGTAAGAGACACACAGACAAAAAATTCTATACAACACTAATTGTCCTATTATCAAGCTCGGCGAAAGAGTTTCAATTGAGAACTTTCATGTCACATTAATTTGCGAATTGTAACCTTGTCTTGTAATTTATATCCCACGAATTGGTGCATAAGCCTTTGTCAATGAATTTATTTCCATTAATTAAGAAATCCCTGTTGGATCGTCTCTTTTAATTTGAAATTCATGGGTGGTGACGCTGAGGTCGCTCTGTGATGATTCCCAGATTTTCGTGTGAAGTTTGGTTTCGAACGTTTCAGAGAATGAGCTCTTTACATGAAAGAGTTCTATTTAGAGCTAGATGTAACGTAAGTTGTCTTGTTTTATGTATTTTACTTTGCTCAATGAGAATCAGTTTAACCTTGAGTCCAAGTCTAGAAGAAACTTTAATTTAATTACTTTCCATCTTGTATACTATTGCCTTTTAATGGCGAAGTGAGATGATTTCAAAACAAGCCAATCTTTACAAAAACTACTTGCATAGATGAATCACAAAATGTATTCTTTCCAACAAAAAGTACTTCCTTCCCGGAGATTTTTGTAATTATTGCGAGCGTTTTCTGAAATGCCGCCCAATCGCAACTTTGAATGAAATACATGCATACGTAAGCACTCAGATTCTTGTAATTATTGCTTGCATGGCAAAATATTAAACAACTTCTTAGCATTCATTAATCAATTTATAACGTCAAATGTCCAACAATCGATAACTTTAATATACAATAAGGATTTTACGCAGAATGTTGTTCGTAGAATGGACGCGAGACAGCATTCAATACTGTTCGGCAACGTTTTGCATAATTTACTTCACGCACAGAAAAGTTTATGATATATATCGCCAGCCAATAACGCATTAATTGGATTAGCTTTTTCTCGACTACTGTGTTTTTACTCTCAATGAATTTTGCATTAAACTCCGTGCTTCGCTGAGTTCACGTAGGAACACATAACATGCACAATTATTGGGCTTCAATCAAACCCGACAGCGATTTGACAAAGCTGCTGTCGCTATTAATTATCTAAGGTTGTCGGCAATCGGGAACATCTATGTAAAATTTCACTCACACAATTAAACATTTGCAGACAAGTAGATAAATGTTATTGCAGTAAACCATTTTCAGGTCGAATTCAATCGTCGAATACGAGATTCTTTAAATTTTTACTAAGAGTGCCATGTAACTTCCTATATTGTCCGATTTAATTTAGACAATTTTTTCACTCCAAGTATAATCGGATTGAGTCTTCTCCGGCAACTCCACCGCTGGCGAAATGAGCAGAAATATGCAAAACACGGATTCTGTATTTATATTTTGAGGGAATCTGTGTGCTCTTCCACGAAAATGTCCATTTAACTTAATTTCTGCAACAGCGAAGAGGCAGTCTCACAGTTGAACACAGGAACGACACTAACCGAACTTGCAAAAAGGCTGACGATAGTCATAGTCAGACTGTAAGCCGTGCGAGGAGAGGAGTCGTCAAAACGCAAAACTTGTATTGCTGTGAAGTATTTAGTTTTTTTTTTGTTTATTTAAAGGTGCTCTTTTCTCGAGGAAGGAAATGTGATGATGATGATGTTGATGAGAGCATGCGAAAAACTGATCTAGTGAAGACGATGAGTAAAGTTAAAACAGACAGATTGTATTGCTTTTTGAATTCCTTTTTTCACTTTTTTTGGAGTCATTCGTGCTGTCTTTTTTGTCTTCTTTGCATTCGTCTTGCTTATTGCATAATATTGATTACCATTATTATTGCAATGTATCCTGAACAGTAATAATATGTCTTGGTGATGTGATATGAACAGCAGAATTGAACAGGGCTATTGTTAACGCACTTGTTCAAAATGTGCTGTTAAATTACTTTAGCTAGCTTCGAAAGGCAAGAGAAATAATGATATAGGGAAACCAGTGCACGTCTTCAGAAGAATGACGATTTTATCATAATCACTGTGATCAACTATTTGGCAGTTATTTTAGGCATTTGTCGGGAATTACAGAAATAATGATATTTTTAGAAAGTGAACTATTTTCTTTAGAAAAAAACGTACACCTAGTTTGATATTTCGTAAGTTTTAATTGAGAGATAACAATGATGAGCAGTAAACTGCCAGTATTATAAAATGAAGATGGTGTATTATCCTGCGAACTCAGTCTTTTTTTAAACGGATTAAATTTATTTGCTCGTTATTGAAGCTATTTTTATTGCTCACAGCTAATTTGTCTACGTGGTTGTGTCAACTTTGCAAATTTCAATTGCTATATTGTATTACTTAAGCAGTTTGTTTGCATTGACCAATGTTTTCTTAAGGCCAAAAGGGTTTCCTTACAAAGTATGAGTCGGTGACAAGTGACATAGACAAGTCTATAGCGAATTGTTCAGTCTGTTTTATTAATTTCGTTCAAAATTATTTACGTCATGTTTGAAGGTTTGAAACTGTCGAAGCTATGAGTGTGGACTTCACATTTCACTTAATTAATGTTTTATGTATATTTAGCTTGTTATTTGCATATACATGTATTATTGCTGACTATTTATATTCGAACCGAATCGGAGTAAAGGCAGAAGCAACGTTATTACTGATAAAGCTGATATTATTTTGCATAATAGCGAGCAGCTAAATTATTACTGTTGAACCGACTTCATCGTCCTGCAATCAATTACATGAAGGGAATATTATTGAAATCCTTCCTGTTGACGATGTAACTATATAGGTAGTACAAAAAAGGCAANGATATTATTTTGCATAATAGCGAGCAGCTAAATTATTACTGTTGAACCGACTTCATCGTCCTGCAATCAATTACATGAAGGGAATATTATTGAAATCCTTCCTGTTGACGATGTAACTATATAGGTAGTACAAAAAAGGCAATTTCTCCTGCATTTCACTTCCACAATTCCACCGAGTCTGTCACTTACGCACTTTAGGCTCACATTCCAAGTTTCTTAAGTCCAGTTAGCACATGTCTAAATGGTGTTTCGAAGAGACTACAGCAGCTTAAAACTTTAATGTAATCGTGCAATTAAGAGCTGCTTCCATAACTCTATTTACACCATCCGTGTGCTTATTCTGTTTTCGAAAGAGAGAAACTGCCTTGGATGACAAGGAGACGGGAATAAAGACTCGCTGTATTTGTGTGCAGTGTTCGCGCAGACTATCCACAGGAGCAACAAACGTAGGCATAACAAGTTCTCTTCTCATGTATTTTTTCTTGCAATTGCATAGAAAAAACTACATTACTAAAAGGGGAATATAATATAGTGCTTGGGCATATCCTCAAAACACTGTTCATATCCTCTAAATCGAAAATGTTTACAATGTCCCTGCTTCCCCTCTTTCTCTCGTGTAATCTATTCATTCTCTTCCAGCAGCACAGGGAAGGAAAACTACCAAGTAACGTGATTCTGTAAGGTTGAGTTGTAAACGGAATCACTCTTTCATTATTTTGCTGGTTACTCCGAAATAAGGCATTGCACTACTGCTGCAAGCTCTCGCATTGAAAAGAATAGGGGCATTGGGAAGAAAGTAAGAAAAAAACAAGTCTCTCTCTCTCTCTCTCTCTCTTTCCATCTATTTACAAATATTGCGTGTCTACCGTATACTGTGAGTAACCTGACTTGGATGCATGTATAATGTGTGTCTGGTACATAGTTCAAGTGTAAAAACTGGCATCAGTAGTCAGTAGTCACACGGAGAAAACAAAGGATTCACTCTGGATAAGAAGATGGCGGAAGCTAGTGAGAGAGTGGAGAATATTAGTTTTCATAAAATGTTTAAGTCGAGAGCTGCCCTATCACTATATCTATGAATGTATGTATGTATTATTATGAGTAAGTCCCTGTAATATGTGATTCCATTGTGTGCACACACACACACACATACAGCAAAGTTCCCTTTATTATGTTTCACGAAGTTTTAAGCATATGTGCAATATACACCATCATTCCTTTTTTTCTTTTCCTCTCCAGCTCTCGAAAGAAAATGTTTTACTCCCTTCCGTGTTGTCAGTAATAAAATTTTCTATCTCCTCTCTAGAGCTCTTCTCTCTCATCTTCGTCTGCATTCTCTGCTTTTATTTTGGAGAGTGAACGTGCGTGTACGTAGGTACACACACATAGGATGAATGAGAATGGGTTGAATGGGGAAGGGAGGATGGATGGAGGGAATGCTTGCACACGATACGACGATGACACGATCACATAGTCAGCTTTAGAGCTCCCTCGAATATTGAATGCGTACTCGTGTGTTATTCCTGTACGCGTTTTATTTCCATTCTTTCCCCGTCCTCTTCGAGTCCGTCATGGGATATATGTAATGCATATTATGGGCGAATGATACTGACAAAAGAAAAGCTAAGGGAGCACTTTAAAAAAAGTGTAGGAATATGTTCAAACGTGCGAATGTCTTTTCTTAATTTTTCTTCATCTTTTTTCTCCTTTTTCCATTGTCATTGCTTTTCATTCCCCAGCTTTTCCGCTTTAAGTTTGGGAATTACTCATATTAGATGATGGCTTCTTCTGAAGGAGCTTTACTATATTCCATACTTTCCAAGTGTGTTTCACTTCACAGCTACTATATGTACTTGGGGAGAAAATAGTTGGAATTCAAATTTTGCTTTGATTTCATGGAAAGCGCTAGACTTACGCTTATGCTCATGAAATCGTCCGCTGTGTGTTCAAAATGCAAAATGATAATACACTCCTCAATGAAAACGTTTGCGTAGCTTTTCTAAATTGCCTGCATCATTTATGCACTCAAGTTGAGTCATTAAATATGAATCGCGCATTCAGGCAATGCGAAGGCGTAAGACTCGCCAGAAAAACAAAGGACGATTTCGTAATTTCCTTGCGACAGTCGAAACTATGCCATACTCCCACTCGCACAAGATTTGCTCTCATCAGAAATATGTCACCGCATTGAGCGCTGGGAGATAAGACTCCGGTAAACTCATCTGAATTCGTTACCAGACAGGCGTTTAAAATATTGCAGACATGAGGCTCCTGACTCCTAATATTCTCTAAATGCGTGGGGTTATTAAATGCAACAGCAAAAAATACATCACTGCTTTCCCGAAAGCAACTAGAGAATCCCCATAATCAACCCATTTTGTGCAGAATCGAAATTCGAAAAAAGAAAAAGTGTATTGTTCATAAACACTGCGCTTGTTTTTAAAATCTGTGTGGGCAAGGTAAGAAGCCATGGGTTAGTCCCTTTGAAAAGGGGAAAAGAGCATGAGTGTAGTATTTCCAGTGAAGTGAGTAATGCTGTGGTTATGGTGGTTGTATTTGTTGTTATCAAATAACGCAAGCAGCGAGCATAGTTAGAATGAAGCTAGCATACATATTTACATACATACATACTTGCATGTCTCTTTTGCCGTATACTGAAATATGTACTTTGTAGGCTATAGGGTGCTGATGCACTTTACTGAAAACTCATCATGATATTTCTTTGGAAACCATTAGGAGCAACTATGCCACTCACACACGAATGAAATCTACTTCAGGATTGTCAGGGTGGTTTAATTTAAGTAAACTGAGCCTTTCCGGTTTTCAAAACGTGCGGTTTCTGCGAATGTAATTTACGACCACGCGAGCGGGCAAACAAAGGATGACAATGATTAGTTCCGAAAATTTTCTCCAGGACTGGAAGCTGTACATTAGTACCACAAATTCTAAAATATTGAAAGGGAAGGTCCTTATCCAAATCAAAAATTTAACATGATACACATATGGCACAAGTGCAATTATTGTATTTAGATAACCCTTCTCATATGCGTTAGATTGATTACATTGAAATTAACAAATTTAGCAGTTGACATATATCTAAGTTCGCGGTAGAAACAATGTATTTTCCTGAACTAAACTTTCTTAGGACGCTAAAGAATCTGCGCATTTGATAAGCATTTTTATCCGAATGCCATATTTTGTGACGAAAAATTATATTCGATTTTGATCTAAAACATTAAATGTTTCTTAGAACAACAACTATTAGCAAATCTAAAAACAATTACAATTGTTTAGATGACAACCTGCTGCGAAAAAAAAGCACTTTTAACCAAATATTTGTCTTTTCACTTTATATTGCTTAATTTCAACAAAATTTGCCAAATCCAAGCTCGAGTCACCCCATCCCATTGTTTCTAGAGCATAATAAAGCAACTTACCTATTCGCAGTATCCATGTAGGACAGGGCGAGAGTCTGTTAAAAGATCAGGTTATACATACCTACCTAAATACAATGGGGCAAAGCGTATATGTACATATGTATACCTATATTACGTAACGCGGAGCACAAGGTCCAGGAAAAGTTTTTCTTCTTCTCAGAACTAAATATGACAAGGCACAAGACTTGAAGAAGTTCAGGAGGTTTTCCTTTCCTTCTCTCACCATGGTACCTTCAAACCTTGTTGGTGGCACAAGTATTGGTAAGTATCAGCAGGAAAAGCCCCATGATACATTCTGAATCGAGCAACATTCTCGTGGAGGGGACGCTGAACGCCGTGCTGTAGTGGCTACAAAGTGCTACACAGACAGGATATGTCCTATTTCATTGTGGGGTGAAACACCCAGTTCCAAACATTTCTGTTTTGGTGTAACAGAGAACCCCTTTATTCCTCTCCTGGAGAGGGTCCGCGTGCTCTGCAAGCTAGATTATGTTTGTCTGATCTATCTTTATGCACGTTTACTTACACATGTATGAATGTACACTTAAAGGCTGCTCATAAGGTACGTAGCACGCTACAAGGCGAAAAAGATCAGGGGAAAAGACCAAGCTTTTGGATTCTGTCAACTTCTTCCTTTTATGTTCCACGTAAAAGACGCCGTGTACACAAAAAGTTAACTTGGATGATGTTGACTTGAATTGAAACTTTCCGTACAGGCAGTCATTTATATTCTTACCTTTTCTTTGAAGCAGGAGCCTCATATCGAAATGTGCTTATGTACTTACTTATGTAGGTATGCACCTATTTCCCAGAGTTGTAGGCGAAGTAATGCAGAGTAAAGTTTTGAGAGAAGAGGATGTAATAGATTTCCCTTGGTCGAAGAAGCTACACACACATACATTTCTAAAAGTCTATTTAAAGACAAGAGATATATCTCTACTTTCACTTTCTCTACGTGTGTGTAAGAAAAACATTGACGCTTTCTTTACTCCTGTTGTGCTTGCATTTATTTGGAGCTTAATAATGCAACAGCACATGCATGCGTAAAGAGCGGCGGAGAAAGTAGAGCGCCTATGTGCATTCAAATCTTTTGTTACGAGTTTACAATTCATTACTTGTGAGGAAAGATGCTAGTCCAGCGCTTTCTTTAATTTCTTTTGAGAAAATGACAGGTTTCTGGAGCTTCCATATTCTTGAGTCAAAGACGATATAATACATGCGTTTTAATTTTGCCTTTGAGTAAACTGAAACAGCGTTACTACAGATTTGATGGGTTTAATTATTAATTCGACTTTCCCTCCTACACAATATGCATAGTTAAATTCCTTTGTCTTCTCAAGAATAATCCACAACATAATCAGAAAAGGTATAGAGGTAGATGAGCAGCTAAAAGTAAGAGTTTTATCCAGTAATATCCACGTACGCGTAGGTAATACTGGATAATTCTAAGCATTCGATTTCCAGCAAAGTGAACTGGGAATAAGAGAAACAAAGAGCTTGTTTCATTTTTTCTGATTTGCTTCCACAAACCCAATACCAAGCGTAAGCCTTTCTCGCCCCCATATGTCGATGGAACTAGAAACTAGGAATGAAATAGGAAAGTGCATTTTCCCATTGATCCATCAATGAAATAGGTGTCTACGATAATTTCACTGCAATCCTACTCGAATCTCAACGAAATTGAATTTTTTCGCTTCACAATCTTGCCAAATACTAAATCGATTTCCAACGTTATTACTTCTCACGGTGTAGGAGGTAATTGAATTCGTACATTTCAATTTCCAGAAAATGCAGAACATCGAACTCGGCTCGCATTCACATTTCCAGCGCATAAAAAGTATCTAAAAATTAAGAAGCAAGCGGGTGCCATCCCTCAGTACCGGGAAATCGGTTATGCATGTCAAACACCGTAGTATTCGGATAGCAAAATATCCATGATTTGAGCGCAAAAAGTATAATGGTGGCATTTGTGAGAAATGTATTTACGTAGGAAATGGTATATCACAGCGAAATGCCAGCAAGAGCAGCAAAACGATACATGGATCATGTGTGAATACGAATAGAAAGCAGTAGTGAAATGGATTTCCCTTGTGTATCCTTAATACAAACATGAAAGCATTTTGTGTGGATCCTTCATGACTTTACCTAATTCTGACCACTACTTTCTTCTTTCAATTGTAAACCGAGAAATCATGACACGAAGGGGAAGTCCAATTTATGAGATTTTTCTCTCTTTAGATAAAGCTGGATTCCATTCTCATACAGTATTTGTGTGTATTCTTTTGGCCCGGTTTTATGCAAGGAACCTCCACCTAATTCCCCTAGCTACGGATCCGTTTTTATTGATGCCATGATTTGCTTCTTACACTCTGCTAAAGTAGGCACTTTTCCTTTTGAGCTGCTGCTTTGCAGCTGCATACAAAGTAGCGATACAAAAACTTACCAATTCGCTGTAAAAGTCTCAATAGGAGAAAATACTTTGAAAAGCCGATTTTCCATTTTCAAGCATCAGTTAGCAATACAATTTTTAAGGAGGATCTGGGGGAAGAAAGCAATCTGGAAAACATGCCCATGAGGTATTTATCCTGTTTGGCTCTTCCGAGTTATTTACAGGTGAGTGTGTCACATCGAGGAAAGTTATGAATGTCAAAGAAGTTTTGAGAATTATTTGGCTCTGGAAAGTATTAGTGTACAAACGGCAAAGCAATAAAGTTGTTATTATGCCTTCACTTGAATTCCATTCGCCTGTGCCAATACAAGGAAGAGGAAAATTATTTGAAAATGACGCGTGAAATGTGGGTTTTAAATGACATTTCTGTAGGAATTTTTTGAAAAAGGCAAAAGAAAGTAGTTTTGTTTTTTTGGGAAGAAATTCATACGTATTTGGTTCAAGTGTTTTCACACCACAATATTAGCTGGAGAAATGCATCAAACAGAGCCATATACGGTTGTTATACACCTCTATTCGTGATTTATTCTAGAGTAGTGTGTTGAATTCGGAATTGGCCAAGTGCTCTAATGCTCAAAGCCACCACAGCTCCACCTCTCTTGGGCTATGCGGATTGCTAGACCAAGAAGAATAGCAGGGGATTGTAACAGCCAGAGTTGCTTACTAGATGGAAAGGAGAGGAACAAAGACTTGACAGTAGTGGGTTGCGAGTAAGAAGAAACCAGTTCCTAGTGACTCATTCTTTTTTAACTTTGTAAAAAATGCATATTCCAACGTTAATTTTTTGTAAACCCATTTAAATTCAGCAATTTTAGTGTTAATGATAGTATGAAAATTATGGATTATTTGGCTTTGACACCTAAGTGGAGATTTTTTTTACAAAACTTTGCACGTTAATTTAGAGCAAAGTTCAAAATTGCTACTCAAACTATATGTGCGAGATTTTTTACACTATATCATGTTGACAATTGACCTATGTAACTATATAATAAACCCAAAATTCTCTTAGAAATAAATTGTTGGCGATATTCATATATATACATATATATTTATATGCATGTATATTATCCTTTCTTCCAAAGAAATTTCTTTGATCCGACCTACACTCGAATAAATGATTTTAAAACCTGAAACTAATTTGCCCGCCTTTCGTTCTTGGAGTCCGATTCCTCCGTGCAAACGATTTAAAAATGTAAAACTTTCTTTAGACCTCACATGGAAATAGAATAACTCATAATGCTGGTTGGCATGTAATGTAATAAAATCATTTTTCCTCGTATTTTTCAGTTCGCCAATTTTTATTTAAAATGTAAAAAGGTTTGCATATCCAGTCCTTATTTTTACTACATAACTTTACTTTGAATAATGTGCTTTAAAATGGTGAAGGTCATATCAAAGCTTTCTTGGTTTGTATGGTTTGTTTGATGAGAATCTACCTTTCACGCTGACTTAATGCAGCTTTGTATTTATGCAAACGTCTAAGGCTTCCCTATTTTAAATTTGACTTTCGAAACCTCATCAGAATCAGTTCCCAATCTGACAGATGCACATATTTATATAGGTACATTGTAGCACAATCGGTACACAATTAAAACATGACAAATTTTCTCGTTATGTTAAAATGCGCGTAAGTTCATTTAAATCAAGTCTCATTTTAAAATGCATCTACACCAGCAAACTTCATGTATGCAATTCATTTTCATCCAAAATTTAATTTAGATATACATAATTTTGGTGACAGATTTTCGTTCGACAGGCTTTTATTTCCAGTAGGTACAGAAGGCTGGAACGCAATGCATTTATGCACTCATGCACGTCCAACGTAGAAACATTATATACTGCATCAGATGCAGTACATCTGTCTCATCACTTGCAAATTTCGTT
>JAHZMY010001057.1:0-14798 GCA_027743915.1 Seira sanloemensis
TCGTATATCAATTGAAACTTTTGGAGAGTGGAGAAATTGTTATGAATCAGAAATACGGCGGTTTAACAATTTGAAACTTGCTTGAGACAAGTCTCCCAAACGCAACAAGACGTTTTTGGGTAAACGATTGTATAACGACTTAGGTATATTTATAAAAATAGGAATATGAAGACCTGCCTTTTACAGGAATTGGAGGCTCACAATGTGAGAAGCACCAGCATTGCACACCGAAATTAATCACTAATACGGATTTTAGTCTTATCTACTAAAAGGTGTTTGTGCAAAATAAGTCAAATTACATGATTTGCGTCTGCGTCAAATGCAGTTTTCTCCCATTACCCCTTATCATTAGCTATTTTGAAAAATCTAGATGTGACCTTAGAGCGTTTGATTGACACATTGTCGTTTTTATAATGAAGATATTGTATACGAATTCATAGTTATACAATAAGAGATCTTTTAAGATCTTTAAACATGGAGAAAATAATATATTTGTTCTGTGAATTCATACGTCACTGCTTATAGAATTATTAGTTTACAGGTTCAGTCACCGTGAATGAGAATTATGAAGCCTAACTTAATGCCCCAGATAATTTACAAAATATATGTCACGGGCAGTTTATCTCCATTGGGGATTACCCCCTGCCGGTCTACCAGTAACATTTATTGCCCTTCATGGAATGACATGATATGTATACTTTTTAATTGACAACGCGTGCTTGTGTAGTTTGCAGTAGATCTTCATTAACAGTTCATAGTTCTACTTCAGTAGATTTTCTTTCGGTAGCTTAAAGAAAAAGCCAAAAATGGACTTTGCTTTATCTCTTTTTCACTGACCACTTTTCCCCCAACGTATACATATAAATATATGTGTATGCGTCCAAGACTGACCTTTTAATACTTGAATTGATGATGGTTAATGTGTAACCCCACACAAGGTTATCTGTAAGACATTTATTGGTTTACATAAGTCAACACAAGCCCGTCCCACTATCTAGCATCGGCTCAGGTTAACTACATATGAACAATTTAAATTTTGCTGACGTATTAATTTACTACTCGCTTTCCCGCTCACAGAATAAACTTATTTAATGATTGAACACCTCGAATGGCGTCATTTAACAACTTTTCAAACATGTATTGTAATACTTATAATAAAAGTTAAGTTTGTGTGGGTTTCTAGGATCCATTTCATCCCTTTTAAGGTCAAAAGGGATCAGAGGTGGCTTTGAAGTGACCTTGAATCGCACAAAAATCTAAAATTTACAAATGGGGTAAATGGTAAATCATTGACCTTTCTTGTAAGAAATGGGAAAACCTCATTAAACAACTTTTTAAAGCTTTGCTGTCTAATTTCATTATTATGTTAGTCAATACAGATCTGAAATGAACAAAGCTAAAGATCAATATTAGTGCGTATGATCCAAATTAGAGTCGTCAGGAATGTGTTTCTTTGACCATTATTTCAAATATCAACGAACTTTACACACAAATAAAAAATTGATTCTCTTTCTCAAACATTGATTCGGTTTACATTGGTTTTTTCTTAGCCAAACTGGCAAGCATGAACTGTGACGTTGTCAAATGAACTCAGAACTCAGTGAAAGTATTGAGGAAGATGTGTGTCTTGCTTGATACGTAACAAAATCATAAAATATGCGTTCTTGAGTATATTTATTTTTTTTAGTAAGATAAAGTCAAGTTCATGACGGTTGTACACCCTACTTCCCAATAATGCTAATATTTACTACGACTTTTTACATCTCAAAGTAAATGAAAACTTTTAACTTTGATTTTAACTTTCTATTGAACAAATCGACTCAAGCATGCCTAGATGATTTTTGTGGACTTTAGATCAAAATAGGCAATTGTAGATTATTTCTCATCTTTCATCATGGGTGTAATTAAAAAATATATCTGTTCTGTCGGTTCTGGGTTTATTGATAAATCCGATAAAGTGTTACTCGCTGTATCCTTTTTATGTAATTTTTATATTTCGATCAACGAACCATCACAAATTGTTAGGAAATGCCAGTGGGCATTTAATAATTGGCATAGAACAAAGAACCACTCTTTTCACGTGATACACGACTGATAAAGGTTTAAATTTATACATAATTTGACTCTATCTATCGTATGAGAAGACAATTATAATTAATAATTTAAAGCCACTTTTTATTGGGAAGGTGACCTCTATTGAAAAGTACCACAGTGCTTCGAAGTACTGCAGTTATGAAAATCATCATTCCTTTGTTCATTCTACAGGTTTGTCTTTACAAATCATGAGTTCAAGGAATGATCTTTGCATTCGAAAATAATAAAAATTGTAATTCAAGATAAAAATGTACCTATACATACACATATGCCGACAATGCTCCGAATCAGACCGACGTCGTTTTTTGCTACCACACCGAGTCTGATTTGAGATCAATGTATCATTATGTTATCAGGGAAGTCAAACTCTGCTATTATTTTACCTTATGCGCACAGTTGCTTCCTTCCAATTTCATCTGAAATAGTAATTGAGTACTCAGGAAGGGCTACATGCCTCCAACTCGTGATGCCATCATGATTTTCTAGAATTCTAGAAATCCGTGGGAATGGCAAAGAAAAGAGTTTTGCAATTCAACGCTCGCTCTTTCCTTCATATCATATTATTATCATTACTATAGGGCGCAGAAATATGCACTTATGCATGCATTTATGCATCTAAAATCGACAAAATATGCACGATAATATGCACTTACAATTAGTCCTTATGTACTTTTACAAGTAAAATTTGCTTGTACATAAGTCGAAAAATTTTACATTTGCGTTTTCTCCGAACCCAAGTTGGCTGACTCTGCGTAGTAAGATATAAGTTTTATTAGTTTATAAGTTTTTGATGCAAGTTTTGGCAAGGCAAATCCAATGGTGTTTGTCTTACCCTGCAAAATTATTTGGGACATCAGTATTATGTGCAAAAGGTTTCAATTTTAAAACCCACTCTATTTTCTCAGCCTGCTATTCTCTACTATGTAGTTAGCATCCACTTTGAACGTTTTGTTATAATTGTTTGTATTTACTAACAAATTAATTTTACACGCTTCTCTTTGGATCTATTCTTTTTCGGCATTGAAATAAAAAAATTGTGCTTTCTTCGTCGTGAAAATTCCAAAAAAAAGTTGCCAAAAGACAAAAAATCGTACAAATATGCAGAAAAATGCACAAAATTTGTACAAATATGCAGGAAAACGCATAGGTAAATGACAAAACATGCAGTGCACGTAAGTCCATATGCAATATGCAAGTAAAGCCCTTAACATGCACGATATGCAATTTAAAAAGGGCTTGCTCGATTTATTTTGGCATGATATGTGTCCATATAAAACCTCGGACTTATACGAGAAACTATATCGAATATGCAAATGCATACTTTTGCGCCCTACAATCATTACTATTATCATGTGAAGGAGACGAAAACGTCTATGTTCAATCCGGTGGGCTGAGTCATTTTGCATTTTCATACAGGATTCATTCTCCCAAATTTACAGTCTCAAGGCATAATTGAATTCAGCAGACAATCAGGAATCATTCACTGAATGGATGATGCTCAAAGGGCATTGAGTCGGTTGCTGCAATCAATCTACATGTAATTACACATTGCAATTTACAAATAATGCTAGGCAAAGTATTTATGAGTAACACCGAGTATTGTAATACATGTACATATATAGCAAAAACTATAACTTTTTTGCCTGCATAATGTATAAAGCTTTCACGCACTCGATACTGTCGACACAACCTATAGTTTATTTTCAATCTTAGGTAAAAGGTAATTCATGTTTGCAGCTGAATATAAATTACAGATGGGAGAGATTCGGTGTTCATCTCGTAATCGCTATGAATGAAAATTCTATATTATGTTTAGAAAACCTGTTGTATAATGCTTACATATTATTTGTGCACGCAGCGAATGCATGCTCAAAGTGATGTAGAGTCAGGTCAAGAGCCCGGTCTGTGCCAATAATCTAATTCGTCGCAAATGATGTACATAAATCGCTGGACATTGCAATTAGTAACAGTAATTTGCAATTCTTGACGAGTGGGAAGAATTGCTGTCGTACGCTATTAACAGATCAGTACCTTATCGTATCAGTTATCAGTCGAGTTCCCATTTTCGCGTTGTGTAACATTTGTTTACACGTTTCATTTGAGATATGACAAGGGATAGATAGACTGCTACTTTGTTACATATTATTTGTGTACTGGCCTATTAATTGCGTTACATGATTCAGGGAAAGCATGTATTCGAAGCGTGCTAGTCACAAAAGCATTTGGGAGGAAGATGATGGGTTTTCCGGGTACGATAAATTGTTGCATGCATCGAGCAAGTGGAACTATGTAGTAAAGTTGGAGCATTGCATAAATACGTATAGGTTAGTCTGAAAGGCAATCCGTAGTTCACCGAATTTCTCATCTCAGTTTTTTCAGGCATACATGGAGTAAACTTGTCACGACAGAATCACTAGTTGCAAGCATGCAAAACACAAAAGACAATCCAAAAAAAAGCGAAGTGGTAGAATCATGCATACTTATTATCCGGGCATTATAGTGGTTTGAAAAGAGCACATGGCATGGAATATTACATGGGAAATGCGTATGTAAACAAAAACATAATAAGTATAGTCAACGGAAATGCACAGCCCGTTAAGAAAATAAAAAAATCAACGGAAAATAATTCGAAAACATCTTGCCAAAGACTAGGGTCTGCTACTACTATCAAACTTTGGAAGCTTTTGGAAATTATCATTAGTAGATGGGTTTGCTGGTTCATGAATCGACCACGTGGCATATGCTTAGGCTCTCTCTCTCTCTCTTTCGTGTGTTTTTGTTGCTTTCGGAGATGGGCAAAGTCTAAAAGTGGAGGAAGAAAAAAAATTGGCGAAAGCACACTTGGCTATGTGAAAAACTCAATGCTAAAAAGCATTAGAATGATTCTCTCTTCAACAAATTGAAATGTGGTTGGCAATGTGGTACTATGGAACATTTGCTTGATAGCCAAGTTTACTCCTATTTAATGGCGAGTTTAATCTAATCATATTGATATGAAAGATATTCTAGGCTATGATGTGTAAAGCTATATATTTCAAGCTCCAAAGGTAATTTACGGCAAATTATTCGAACACGTCAGAAAGGAGTTGGTTAATTTTGCGCCAATGTAATTGGTTTAAAAAGAGTTCCAGTTCCAATAACTGGCGTTATTCAGGGCTCGTCATTTAAACATAATCTATCTGGTATACAAATACAAAATTGATAAGATACACAAAAGGTGAGTGGGCAAACAGGCTATAACCATTTAAGTTGACATGCAATGAGATTACATGTGACAGATTATGATTTATTGCCTCCAACGATGATCTTGTCAATTTATCCAATATCGCAACGCTATTTTTAATTACTAACATAGGACAAGTTCTTAAAGTAAGCGTAGATTTCTTTTCAAAATGCAGCATTAATTTTAAATTGATATCAAGTATCAACTTGCTTATAAAGTCAATGTTTCACATTCCCCCCCAAAAAAATTGCAAATGGGTTCATTCGCAAAATTTTATCTCGCCAATCTAAACCATGCTGCTGGTGAAAATTTGGTGACAATTTGCGAAATAAACAAACAAACATTACGTAAACAAAAGTTTCATCCTTTCGGAGATGTTATATCACAGCAGTAAAAATATGTATATTGGGGAGTAAAGCCAATATCCCTAGTTAATATAGTTTATAAAGTTTGTAACGGCGCACTATAATATATAAGATCATGAAATAAAGGTGTATGCATTTACTTACATATATAAGCGTAGTTTCGTTTCACATTATAACGGAGAGAGGTCTAAGCAGGTTTTCACTTACTCAAGTCATTTCAGAGCGAGCAAAGCATGAGTTCTGGAATCCAGCGTGTTGAATGTAATCCTCGTACTCGGCTTATATAAAGAGCTCTTTTAAATCGCGTAAGATTCAGTGATTCTCTGACACTTTGACGCGGAGAGTCTCTAGCAACATCAGTGCACAACTTTCTATCTGATTTACAGTAACGATAAGTTGCATTTATCTACTTTGTAGTTCGGATTAAACTAAAGTTTAGAATTGAAAAGTTGACTTTAATGAGGATTATAATTGTTTCATTAAAATCAAGCTACTAAGTATAAGAAAAGAAATACTTGAATTCTTGACTACATTTGAAAATATAAATATTCAAAGCGGCCATAGAGGAGGAGCGAGTTTGGCAAGTTCTGCATTTCCAAGACAGAGTTGACAAGATGACGATACGCCCAAGATTCAACGCTCCAATTATCGTAGTGTCAAACCGACTACCCTTTATTCTAGTGAGGAAAGAGGATGACAGCCTTGAGCGCAAGCACAGGTATTAAAAGTCAATTTTAATTTGCATTGCATGCATACATATTAATGGTTTGTATATAAATTAAAACAGTCAGGTTTCATGTCATAAAAATAGCAACATGAATAAAATTCGTAAGGAATACTCGAGAAAATTTGTTTTAAAAAAACAAGGATTGTTTTGACTCAATCTTATCTTACGTCAATTGTTCTCGAATACTTTTGGATCCGATTTAATTATTGTTTTTATAAAATGAATATAAACCAGACTTCAAACGAATCTGGCTGTTTTTATATGAACAACTTACTGGTTATGTAACAACAATTGCGTAGATAATATTTCTTATCAGTGTTATTGCTGGCTCAACTAAAAATATCCAGGGTCTGCGGTGATGCTTACTTGTTATTCTCGCATNTGTTATTGCTGGCTCAACTAAAAATATCCAGGGTCTGCGGTGATGCTTACTTGTTATTCTCGCATAATAAATATTGAAGGTATGCCGGTTGTCCTCCTTTTTCATAGGATTAATCTTGTGAGCTTTTTACAGCATGGGGAAAAGTTCAACGAAACATGTCTTGCGTTGTGCATACCTATGTGAAGAACGTAGACACAAAACATTTCAGGGTCAGTGGGAGCAAACAAAAAACTTGATGTATCATAATGACAAGGTCGAAAACAAAATAATTATTAGTTGAGCCGACCTGAAATTAAAGAACGTAGACGCAAAACATTTCAGGGTCAGTGGGAGCAAACAAAAAACTTGATGTATCATAATGACAAGGTCGAAAACAAAATAATTATTAGTTGAGCCGACCTGAAATTAACATTTGTGCATATTAAAATGCCACTGATTTTAATGGTCTCATGTCAGACATCTTAACATTTTAATGGGCGAGTGATAATGACATGCGGGTGGTATAAATATTTAATGCATTTAAATTGCAAGCAAATTGTAAACACTAGAGTACATGACGCATTTTAAAAATGCCACAAAATAAAAAAGGGTTCTTTCAAAAATATTGATTCAAATATTCGATATAAAATCATTCCGTTAGTCAGCTTAGCATTGCTTATGAAACCGGGTTTATAAATAGTAGCATTCCAATGATTTTTATATTACAGTGCTGGCGGGTTGGTAACTGCCGTTTGTCCCAGCGTAATAGAATGCAAAGGGACTTGGATAGGCTGGCCCGGCATTCAGCTCAAATCGGATGATGAGCCAATTCCCGAATCATCCCCAGCGGATAAATCGCCCACTGCCGGTCTTCTCTCCAGCCAAGTCGAGCCTGTACAAGTGGAACCTAAAATCTTTGACATGTTCTACAACGGCTGCTGTAATGGAACATTTTGGCCATTGTTCCATTCTATGCCGGACCGTGCAACTTTCTCCACTGAAACCTATGAGGCGTACAAGAAAGTGAACGATATTTTTGCAGAGAAAACTTTGAAGGCGCTGAGAAAAAGTGTTGCTCAACTGGACGCTGACGGTCGAACTGATGTCCACCCTCTTATTTGGATTCATGACTATCAGCTCATGCTCGCAGCAAACACTATTCGCAGGGTTAGCTAAATAATTTTTGTAATTAAGTACATACATATCACTAATTTCATTTATTTATGCATATGCAGCGGCGGTTGTGATGTGCAGTATGCATAGACCGTCCATCAATTATCTGGTGACGTTAACCGCATTCTCGGTCACTCACATTTCATGGCTTATTTGTTTGTTGCTCGTTTTGGAGTATGTAATAAACAAAAAATATTAGAAAAAAAATGCCAAAAGTAGGTGAGTATGTCTGTCTGCCAGACTGCGAACAACAACCTTTTTGGAAAGCAAACCTGGAGCCTAATGTTGTCGCCAAAATTTTTTGAACAGTGCATGTTATGTTCACGTGAAGCGAGTTGATGTACGGGGAGAACAAGTTGCACTTTAAGAAATATAGAAGCATTTCATATACATAGATCAAGGATAATCAAATCTTATTTAAAATTCTTATCTTATTTTGAAATTGTAGGTTGCCGAAGAGGAAGGTTTAAGGCTTAAACTGGCCTTCTTTCTCCATATTCCATTTCCTTGCAACGATATATTCAAGATATTCCCGCGGGATGACGAAATTCTTGAAGGAATTTTGGGTAAGCAAAATTATATTTTATAACTTTGCATTTAAAAAAGAAGCAGGATACATTTTAAAAACTGGCCCGGAGAAAGTTGGAGAAACGATGGAATAAAGTAACAATGTTGTGTTTTGTGCTATAATGTTAGAAAAGCAGTTTACAAAACAAAGATTCAATGAAATGTCAACTACACATAAATTTACATGATTATTTTGACTTTTAGGATGTGACTTGGTTGGATTTCATATAGACGACTACTGCTTAAATTTTCTGGATTGCTGCCAACGCCGCCTAGGCTGCAGAGTCGATCGTAATCGATTTCTTTGTGAATTGGATGGAAGGACTATCCACGTAAAATCGTTGCCGATTGGGATTCCCTATGATCAGTTTGCAGACATGAGTCGTAATGCCCCAAAAGTGTTGAAGGAGAAAAATCAGCAAATCATTTTGGGAGTTGACAGATTAGATTACACAAAAGGCCTGGTAAACAGGGTGAAAGCATACGAAAAGCTGTTGGAGAAACATCCGGAATACATTGAAAAATGCATTCTACTTCAGGTATAATTTAAAAAAATCCTTTTTGCTTCCCTAATTTTGTAGTAGCATGAAATATTCTACCGGAGTAATAAATAACCTGGTAAGTATTGAGACTGATTGATTATCTCAACACTTATTTTTTCCACTTTTCTTCTTGTTTACGTGAAAACATGCATTGTCTTTTAATATAATATTTTGATTTTGATTGACGAAAGTCGATGAAATACGTGAATGACTAAAGTGTGACGTTTTGTTTTTGCAGGAATGATGCAAGAAGCGTTGATTGTGAATCCCTATGAGATTGAAGAGTTTGCTGATAAGCTCCACCGAGCTTTGCAGATGCCATTTGATGAGCGACTACTGAGAATGAAGCATCTCCAGAGGAGAGAGCAAGCCATGGACGTAACCTACTGGCTCAATTCATTCTTGAGTGCGGTAGGCATTCTTCCAAATGACACGAGTTATCAAAACTCATCCTCCAATGCAAAAATGGCTCCGCTGACTATTGAAGACTTTGACCACTATTTGTCCGACTATTTGGAGGTTGACGATATGAACCGAGCCAAGTTGAGCTTGATTTTAGACTATGATGGCACACTTGCTCCAATCGCTCAAAAACCCGAGTTGGCCCAAATGCCTGATGAAACCAAGCACATTTTGAGGAGGCTCGCCACATACAGTGATGACGTTAGCATTTGTATCATCTCTGGAAGAAGTCTGGACAACTTGAAGGGAATCATTGGAATTGAAGGAATTACATATGCAGCTGCCCATGGACTTGAAATCTTGAGTCCTGACGGTGCCAAGTACATCCACCCAATCACAACGGAGCATGAAGAAAGAATATCAAAGCTAATGAAGGCTCTCCAGCAGGAGGTATGCCGCCACGGTGCCTGGACGGAAAACAAGGGCGCCCTCCTTACATTCCACTACAGAGAAGTTCCAACAAGACAATTGAGAGAATCCCTGATATCCCGTGCCACAGAAATTTTCATTGAGAACGGGTTCCAGCCACACAAAGCCCCCATGGCATTGGAGGCAAAACCGGAAGCAAAATGGGATCGTGGCCGCGCTTCAATCCATATTCTTCGCACCACCTACGGCGCGGATTGGTCATGTCGAGTGCGTGTAATCTACTGCGGTGATGATCAAAGTGATGAAGAAGCAATGCAAGCCCTTTCAGGCATCGCAGTTACTTTCAGGGTCTCCTCAATGCCCTCGACTCGTACGAGTGCCAACTACAGACTGAAAAATCCCGAAGAGGTGTTTCTGATGTTGAGGTGGCTCGAGATGAAGTTGTCCTTAAGACGTTCCCCCTCCCCCACCAGCCCGACCAGACTGAATCGTCAATCCGTGTCGTTTGATGATACTAGTGACGATGAGATGAGAAGAATTCGCACAAATTCCAGAGGTAGAACGCAGAATATTTATAAGACTTCCACAAAAAGTGGTGGGCAAAATTCTGAATCTGGTGGGTTGGCAGCATTGCGTAGAAGTAGTCCAGAAGCTTTCCCTTTGGAACTTCCTCCCTCCCCTCCTAATTTTACCGGTGTCTCGCTCAATAGACATCTTTAAAACAAGAAGCTTAAAACAGTATAATAATCAAATGTGCAAATATACATTGATTTAATAAATCTATAATTACTCATTGCTACTTTTTTAGGAACTTTTGGCAAACTCGGTGCGTAGGATAAAACAAAAAAAAGAGCAACATGGATAACCTTCTCCAGAAGCGTTGCATGTTGCATTAGTTTAAGTAATTTGGGCATTAGGGCATTTTTTAAAATGTTTTCAAAGTATAAGATTTAAGTTCCTTTTGCATACATACATATACCTGTTGAGTATGAGCTATGAATATTCTCTCAATAAACTAAAAGAAGTTACTTCAATTGTCAATAATTTTGATAGAGATCTGCATGCTAATCTTGAAGATTTGTACATGTATTACATTTTCTTTGACAATGTATTTATGCATGCCTTTTCGGTTTTATCATTCATTTCTTTGAATAATCTAATACAACGTTAAGTTTAAATATGCATGTGAACAATGCACTTTACGAGGACTTATTTTATAACAAGTTGAGCAACATGGATAACCTTCTCCAGAAGCGTTGCATGTTGCATTAGTTTAAGTAATTTGGGCATTAGGGCATTTTTTTAAAATGTTTCCAAAGTATAAGATTCAAGTTCCTTTTGCATACATACATATGCCTGTTGAGTATGAGTTATGAATATTCTCTCAATAAACTAAAAGAAGTTACTTCAATTGTCATTAATTTTGATAAAGATCTGCATGCTAATCTTGAAGATTTGTACATGTATTACATTTTCTTTCACTTTTGACAATGTATTTATGCATGCCTTTTCGGTTTTATCATTCATTTCTTTGAATAATCTAATACAACGTTAAGCTTAAATATGCATGTGAACAATGCACTTTACGAGGACTTATTTTATAACAAGTTGAATAAAAGTTGTTTTAGTAAAAATATATATATATAATTCCGGTACAAATGTAGCCATTTATTCTATTTATTTCATGCTCATGCAATAAATTACGTCATTTTTCACAAACTTTCCAGCAATTGAATCAAATATTTACATATTCTTAATCGTAGTATTAGTTTCATGCAAAGCATCCATGATACTTAAAAAGAGAAATGGCGTACCGTACCATACTAGTATTCCAAATTGAGAGTGGAGTCTTTCACCTGCTACCATAAATCTCATGTATGTACCTAATTTTCTTTACGACCAAAAACATTTTAACTCCATTTTATTATAAGAATAGAACATTTTCTTTGCGTAATTTTGCAAATTCAGCACTTTCTTTGATTAACTTAATATTTATGCCCTGCTCAAGTCAATTTTAAATGTTATGTTTCAGAGAAAGCATTTATGCCATATCGTTTAAGTACAATCATTAAACTTATTGTCCTTGTGATTGGGACACTACGCAAAAAGATGTATTGATGACTAAAATTATATTTATGGGAAATTCGCATTGTGAATTGTAATGAGAGCGCATTTGTATTTAAACTAAATTTCGTAAAGTAGCTCAATTCACAATCAGTCCAGCCAGAGTCTGGACTTTTCAGACCTTTTATAAGCACGCTGCCAAACATACAAGAAGATTTTTGACCATTTATTCGCTTTTAGAATGGAGCAGATTTGGATAACATTTTACGTATTTAAATTAGTAGTACTTTTGTCAACAATTTCGATTTCACTTGCCTATCCGATGAAGAACAGAACGATAATTGAGCAACTCAAATTTGACTTGGAGTTTTCCAAAGACATTGCTTCCGTTCTGAAATCAGTCCAGCCAGAGTCTGGACTTTTCAGACCTTTTATGAGCACGCTGCCAAACATACACGAAAATTTTTGGCCATTTATTCGCTTTTAAAATGGAGCAGATTTGGATAACATTTTACGTATTTAAATTATTAGTACTTTTGTCAACAATTTCGATTTCACTTGCCAATCCGATGAAGAACAGAACGATAATTGAGCAACTCAAATTTGACTTGGAGTTTTCCAAAGACATTGCTTCCGTTCTGACAGAGGCTCAACTCGAGTCAAACTGCGAAGGCAATGTCTTCATTACGACGAAAGGGTGCGCAGACCACATGGACTATATGCTGCATCAATTGAGTGAGTGGGCACCACCCGTTCTGCTGGTCAGTTATCAGGACCATGGGAAAATTGGAAACTCTGACGTTTGGACGAGATTCCTCGCATGGAAGAAAAAACCTTGCAGCATCGTTTTTGTCTGCGATTTAATGAGAGCGGCAATGATGGACGACGACCTATCAGGAAATTCTGGTTCGTTTAAATGTCAGTTATGATATGATTCAAAGTTCAGCTAATCTTGACTTGATTCTTTTCTAATTAGGATATCAAAAAAGTTATGAGGAGAATGACATTGGCCATTTGAAACTCCCAAAGTTCATTGAAAGCTCCGATCAAGTTCTATACATGTCAGATTATATGGAAGGTCTAAGCAATAATGGAAACGACACGAATGGAGCTCAAGAAACTGTGAATTTACTCGAAAAGAGTGATATTCAAAGGAAAATTCTGAAACAGAGTGGAATCATGATGGAAATTCAGGTTGAAAACCGATCAGATGCCGAGCCTGAAGCACTGATGCATGTGTATTCACTGTGTGGTTATTGCGGTCAATCATCCAAATGGCAACAAAGGGATTTGGGCTACTGGCAAAGAAATAAGACGCAGTTTGGAAAGTTCTTCCATGTTTTTGAAGATTTTCACAAACTTTCATTCAACTTTACCAACTTGAGTGTTGGCTACTTTAATCATCCACCGCACTTTAGTTGTCTTTCTGACAAAACCTCAAATTCGACCTTGAGCGTGGGGGAATACGAGGGTGAGGATGGGCTGTACTCTAACGAGGTGTTAACGACCTGTGAGGGAGTCGAATGGGAAATGATTACTCAAATGGGAAAGTCACTGGATTTCACCACGACGTGGATAAACTTGTCGAATCCTGACCCAGGTCAGGGTTATCTTGGAGAAGCCAGCAATATTTCAAATATGATTGCGTCATTTGAAGCAGAAAAGATTGACCTGGCTGTAGGTGGCCTTACTCTAACTCCCGAAAGGATCAAGTATGTCGACTTTTCCAGCGTCTTTGCCAACGACCCGATTGGTGAGTGTCTTATCTCAACTATGTAGTATGCAAGAAATTACCCAATTGATCAAACTTATTTCTGAATATTTTGTAAAGTTTTTGTTGTAGAAAAGAAAAGCGACCTGTTTGCTCTGGGAATTTGGCTCGCTTTCAATCCAGAAATTTGGCCGTTGATGTTCCTCTTGATTGGCATAATTTCCTTACTATTCCACATCATAATCTACCAGTACACATTAGAGTCGCCGACAAAGTCGCATGGAAAATGGGCACTGAGCACTTTTCTTCACGAGGACTCTTCCCGAAAGCCAGTACACGTGGCAATATTTGAAGCTTTGGAGATCACAATGCAACCACTGATTGGCCAGCCCTTGAGCGCATCTCAAATTACCCACCGTCCCCGACGATTACTGAAACTCTTGCTAATAATATGGTGGTTTTCTTGTTTGATTATTTCTACGCTGTACAACACTAGCTTGATTACGAGCCTAATCAACCCTATTTCTCCAAAAGAACCGGAGCAGCTGCAGGACCTTTTGGATTTTGGCTACATCTTTAAGCCGGCTGGAAAGCAAGGGGCATTCTTTGAGTTAATCAAAGGCGTTATTGAACACCTGCCCGATGAAGATGATGAAGAGGATCTTGAAGATGTTCACGAGAGTCAGCTATCTTCCAGTGAAGAAAGGAAAACTGTTAGTTTAATTAAACAAATTAGCGACAGGTTGGCAACAGATGCATCCAGAAGATCCGCCTCGTCGCAGGTTGCATACGTTATTGAGGAATCGGCAGTGAAAGGAATAAAATGGGGTCAAAAGGAAATTGGTTTTGCCCAAATTAAAGTGATCCGGGAAAGGCTTTTTCTCACAACGTACGCTTGGCCCACGCAGAGGCACGCGCCGTTTAAGGAAAAAATTGATGCTGGACTTGGTCGTTTGAATTCGGCAGGTTTGGTGGACTACTGGTACCAGCACTTTGGTCACAGGGACAACAAGGAAACTAGCTCTCGTTTTAAGCTCAGGGAAAAGTTGGGCCAAATTAACCTGAATATGCAGGTCCTTCAGGGAGCCTTCATATTTCTCGTGTTTGGCCATGCATTTGGGGCTTTGGTCTTTGGAATTG
>JAHZMY010001058.1:0-10039 GCA_027743915.1 Seira sanloemensis
GAAGCACGGGTTCGACCTCTTGCCTTGCGGAAGTTGCGAACTAACCTTTCCGCGAAGGAGGCAGCTGGACAAGCACATGACTCTAATTCATTCTCAACCCGAGGGGTCGACTGAGGAAAGGGCCGTGCAAAAGTTGAAAGCAAATGCGAAGGTAATTCATTTGCAAAAAAGTAATACTTGAAGTGTTTTTATGTTAAATTCGGTTTTGTAGTTTGCATTTAATTGTGCAAAAAATATTTTAGACAACTCTCAGAATGCAACCCCAACAGCGCCGGGGAGCATTGGCCCCGTTCCTCACGCGTGTCGGCAGCGAGTACAAATATGGCAAGCTGAGTCCCGTCTACTACTGCTCCATCTGCAAAAAGAATATCCCTGGCAATTTTCTCACACTGCACAAACGAAGTCACGGGGTGAATCGCCTCGCGTGCAACTTTTGCCCTCAAACTTTCTACTCTGCCCGCGACCGAACCGTTCACGAAAATAGAGACCACTCTCAGGAAGTCATGAATCCAACTCAAGGTTATCTGCCACTGCCAACTCCACCAGCTCCAAAAACTCAGCATTCGGAGACTTTAAAAACATCACCGGCGCAGAAGACTCCACTGCCGACTTACATCTCACGGGTTGGAAAGAAGCTGGTGAGGGGCAGAATTCAGTACTTTTTCCGTTGTTCCAGGTGCAACGTCGAATTTCCGCATGGGTCTCTCACAATGCACAAGAGGAAGCACGGTGATTCCTTGATTCCTTGTTTCAAATGCGGGTTGGGCTTCACTCAACGAAGAGATATGGAAAAACACGTGAGTTTGGAACATGGGGAACATGCTGAAGAAGTTGATGCTGGATCAGCGGCGCCTTCGAATTCGAACACGGAAGTGCATGAGGGAACTGACTCTGTTGATATTTCACGCTTGCTGGATGTCACCTTGACCGAAGTTTCAGAGCCTCCCATTGAAGATTCGGTATGAATAAAATAGTAAAAAAAATTTAACTCCACTATGCAAAAGAAAGATTTGCTGAAGAAATTGGCTTTTATTTTCAGAGTATTTCGTTTTCCGACTCATTTCTGGTACACGGTCAGTCCCAAAACAAAATTTAACTCCACTATGCAAAAGAAAGATTTGCTGAAGAAATTGGCTTTTATTTTCAGAGTATTTCGTTTTCCGACTCATTTCTGGTACACGGTCAGTCCCAAAGCTTCTTGGGAACGAGTTCTCTTGGTCCCATCGAAAGGAGCCCACTTTCGAGGGGCAATATGCCTCCGTACATCAGAAGGTTTGGAAGGGAGTTAAAGTACGGAAAGGTGCGGGTCATGTATCACTGCTCACTCTGTGACAAGAAGATATCCTACAACTTTCTCACTCAGCACAAGAGGATTCCACGGACTGGACTTGCTGCAGTGTGACTTTTGCAGCCAGCGGTTTAGTTCACGCTCGAGTTGGAGGAAGCACATGGAGAAGGATCATCCCACCCCTGCGCCTGTCATTGTTTCCGTCCAGTCGGTTAAAAGAGAAGTCTACTGGATCAGTCAGGAAGGTGGCGGCTCGAGGAGGTTGGAACAGTGACATTAGATATGAAAAAAGTTTTTTGAATCTGTTGGGGGTTACTTTTATAGATTGTGCAGTTTCTATTAGAATTGGCAAACCGTTGTATGTACCAAAGCAACTCACTAAATTACAGCTAGGGACAAAGGGTAGCAAGCAAAGTCGCATTTTAAAGTTACATTTGCATAATCATTTAACTATTTTGTATAAATTTTCACAATTTATCAAATATTTGTTTTTTGATACATATCTACATTTCATAAATATTATAAAAATGTAATTGCAATTAATCTAGAAGTTTAGCTTTAAGTGAAGTGAGAACTCACCAATTTCAAAAGGTGGATGTTCTTGATAGATTAGGCAAAACAGATTACAAATAGATTACAGGATAGATTACAAATCTACAATTTGTAAGGATTTTTGAGTGTTCAGTTAGGTCTTAAATCAGGAATAGTTTGAGAGAAACTATAAGATATATATTGTTCATTTTGTTTGTAACATAATGGGACTTGTGCAGCTAAACTTTGTTGAAAGTTTTTTCAAATAAAAAATGTAATTTGATTGATTTTTTATGTGATGACTAGATGTATGTGAATTTATGGGTAGCTCGAATCCTGAAATATCGCGGTGACAATTCCAAACGTTTAGAAATGTTTAGAAATGCTCTGCTGTTTTACGGCATAGTTTTTCCTTTGTTGTTTTCTGATCTGTTGAAAAGAGCATCTTGTCACAGAAATCATCATCTCGTTAAAGTAGATAGTTCACACAGTCTACATGCCATGTTCTGATTCCCGTTCCCATCATCCATGCAGCCAGAGAGCAGGAGCAAGTCAACTCAAAACAGATTTTTCTCTGCTGGATGGAAAAGGGTTAATTCTTTCACATGCTATTTTTACAGAAAAAGTTTTTTAACATTGCAATGTAAAATGTACGCATCAGCTCATGTTTGAGGTGCACGGGAAATTCAAGGGCAGCACTCTTACAGTCATGCAACTAGCCCACACATCAAAATAATTATTTTTGCCTCTAGAAAGGACCAGAGATCATTTACTGGTGTTTTTCCATGTGGCCGACTGAAACGCATCTCCATTTAACTCTGACTGAGAAAAAATTCATCTCTTTTAAACTTTAGATTAACTAACTTTAAGATAAGTATTGGTGTGAAAACTTATTTTTCAATCTCAATTAAATCATGATTGCGAGCAATCATGAGGTCGCCGACCAAAACGACACGTGTTGGTTCTGCCTTCAGAGGCGCTCCGACAATCAAAAGCTGACAGCCGACCTCACACAAAAAATCAGGGTTCTCATACAACATATCCACAATGCAGGTGCTGCTAAGGAATTCCCCAAGATCGGGAACGGCCAACACTTCTCAGTGTGTCGACGGTGTCATGCCATCCTGAACACCTTCATCTTTCACTACCAAAATCTGAAGGTGTCCAAGATGTGGACGGAATCGAGCCTTCATCATTTGTTAAATGCGATGCGTGTGCCTGAGTCAACTGAGCAGCAAAGAGAACCTGAAACCAGAACTGAAAATGCCGTAGAAATAGATGCCTGGCGAACTTATCTAATCCAAAAGTGTAAGGAGTCAATGGCTCACGCTGTTTGTGCGCATTCCGTTTTCATAAAATAATTCATAAGAAATTTTCGATAAAATTAATTACGATTTTGCATTTTTTCCAGGCATGGAGAAATTGACGCGAGATCTTCCTTCAGTGGAAATTAATCGACTTCCTGGTTCAGGGGGCCCGGAAGAAACAGCCATCTCATCCGACGAAGAAGAGAGATCTGAGAGAAGCGTGAACACTGAAGCAAGTTCGAAATTGAGCAGCACTGCCAACGACTCTGGAAAGCCATCGTCGACAACTGCGGAAAACTCTCCGTCAAAGAATTTGAAGGCGGAGCAGTCGATGTCCGAGAAGAGTTTGGAGGAGTTTTCCCTTTACAACGGAGCGAGCAAAGAGCCCTCTGCATTTTCGTTTATTGGGGTCAAAAGGCGGCGTGGGCGATTGTTATACTTTTACAACTGCTCCACTTGTCAAAAGGACGTTGAGTGTCCGTCCCAACATTTGAGGAAGGAGCACATGGTTCGTTAATATGGATAAAATTGTTCTTTCACAATATAAAAAGTTTTTTTACTTACGAAAGTATTTTTAATTAAGGTTTCAATGTGAATGGATTTGTGAATTTGTTCAATAGGACATTTTACGAGCACGGAAGTTTCATATGACGACACCGAGAAGACGAAATGCGACCAAATCTCAAGCTCCTAAAAAGAAGAAGGCACACTTGAAGTAAATGTTCCAATACATCACCATCCGGATTTGGAAGCGCTTATTTATCACTACATACATACTTTCGTATGCAAGTGCAACTCAAGTGTAAAAGAACTTTCAAATTTTGATAAACTATGTATTATTTAATAAGGGTTCGTTTTAGTTTGGCGTGCTATTCTTTAGAGTCTAGAAGTTAAATAGGTATGGGTTCTTTCTTGCAACGCTCGTGAGCAATTAAGTATATAGTTTGAATCTGAAACGTGAAAGGTTTGTGTGTGTACACTGTACATATATGTAAAGTTACGCGCATATTAAGTGTGTACCTTTAAGTACTGTCTTCCCCGACGTACGTAATTTTCTTATTGTGCATGTTCTGGACATTGATATGATCTCTGCGTCTGTAAACTTGGTGTCTATTCAATGTACTAATTCAAATTATCATGAAAAATAAATGGGTAGCGCTAGTCGCATTCTTACAAAATCCTGTAACTTTGAATAGTCATCCTATCTGACAAATATCTTGTGAGTTAATATACAAATTGCATGGACAGTTTTCATTTTTATTGCTGGTAGAAATTTTAATTACCCTTTGATGTAGTCATTTAGATCAACTCATTTTGTACTTAATTCGTGGAATATTGATAATATGTATCGAAAAACACATCTTTTAATTCCTGTTGAGTGATTTTTGTCAACTGAGTTCTTTATTGAATCTTTCACTATTGAACATATGTAATTTATCATACATTACATATTATAATATAAATGCTACCCATGACATTTTTACGGCAGCTTTCAACTCGGATTCTGCTGACTAATATTAAATATTGGCTAGTTGATGATTGTATGGTAAAAACCAAAGATTATTTTCTTGTTACAATTCCTATTTAATTCTTGAATCAATTCTTATTTTCTTAAACCTCATGGACAATAAATTGAATTTAGGCAAAAATGAAATTGATGGATCTACAGTTTTTTTACATTAACAATGAAACGCAAAAACATGAAGGTATGGGGAAATTGATTGGATCTACAAATTGAACTTATTGATTTACTATCGTTGGCATTGTCCACAAAATGGCAATTGTCAGAAAATGGTTCCAGTATTTTAGAGAATCGAATACTTTTTGAAAATGACATTTATTCTTTAACTGGGGCATTACGCAACTTGCGCCGATTTCGGAGCAGCTCAGCAAAAATGGCATACAATTAGAAATTTATTTGCTGGCACGTTGACTAACTCTGGACTGGCTCTAAATAAATAATTCTTAATTTTTTATCGGAATTGAAACGCAATTACAATCTACGTCCATTTGTTTACAGTCTATGCCATGCAATCACGCAATCTTGTTTCCAGTCTCTCTCGCACCAACATGAACTGCTCCAAATTGCCCGAAATGCTGACCTCTGAACTGAAAAGCTGCGTCGGCTTCCGTCTCGGTTCCTGGGTCAACCTGTGTCTGTGCGGGGTCTTCTACTGGAACTCATCGTCCAGCTGCTTCCAGCCTACCAACATTTACGCAATGTTCACCTGGCGCCTGTCTTACTACGTCGGTCACGTTGTCCAACTCGCAGTCCTCTTCTCCATGATCGTCCGCCTCCTGCCCCTCGACATCATTCCAGAGGACGTTGAAAATGAGAGTGCCGTTGGCGAGAAGGAGCACCTGCTTATCACCACGGGCACCTACCTCACCGTCTACGTCGTCTCCCTCGGCCTCCTCTCTTTCTTCTCGGTGGTGCAGCAGTACTGCTTTGAAATGTGCAACTTTTTCAACCAAGCGTATTGGCTGGACGCCCACTTTCAGAAGCGGTTCAAACTGCGCACCATCCCCACCGGCAAGATAATTTTGGGCTTGGATAGATTCATCAGACTAGTGTCGTACATGAGCTTGGCGGCACCCCTCCTTATTTGCATAACTATCCTGCACCCCTTCAACCCGTTCAACTCGATGCTGAAGGAGGTTTTTGAGCTGGACGTTGGCCTATCTGGCGATTTTCTCAAGTTTTATGTGGTTCACAACTTTGGCATCGTGCTGGTATTCAATTTGATGTCGGTGATTGTGACCATGGTTTTCCTGTACGTCTACCTGTGCATTGCCTGGCTGTCCATTGCGATGCCGGAGGTTAGCCCACCGTCACATTTCCAAATCATCTCGAACAACTCGGTGATGATGTGGACTAGGAACTTGGGCAAAGTTCATGTGAAGGACCTCATACTCCTGTATAGGTCCCTACAGTTGCTCAGCTCATTGGGGAATGGATGTCTTGCGAAAGCCAGGATTGCGACGCATATCGCTTTCGGCTCCGTTGCTGTGATTATTTCTTCATTTGTGATTGTGCGCTCGAGGAAATACTTTCGAGAGAATATTTCGTCCTTGTCGCTATTTTTCTTGGGGATGTTGGTGGGCGCCGATATATGCGTCACTTGGGGCGTTCAGTGCGAGTGCGTCTTGTTCACCATGATTGAAGACAGGTGGGAGCGGTTCAGGAGGAGGTTGAGGAAATACGCGGGACGGAAGGCTGTCGTGGTGAAGAGCGCGAGGTCGTTTGGCCCCATCCGGATCCAATTGACTTACCCCTTCTCCATTGTGAAGAGGAGGACTTTTCTCAAATGGTGCTCCATCACCGTCGAATATGTTATCAATGCCTTGGTCACTTTCTAATGAAAATGAAAGCGTCAGCTTTACATCCACTTTGGTATAAAAATGCAATCATGCCATGGTGAAAATTGACCGTGCTCATAACGAAAGGCGTCCATGGATTATGGAATAGCAAACAAATGCTAGATACTTTCTGAAACCATTTTTTATACTTGTGTAAGCATTATGATGAAAGTGAATAGCTTTGAATTGACAAAAACATTGGTGAATGTCGGTTGTGGATAATTTTTCACATGCAATTTTTCACATACATACATAGTGTGACCAAGTAGATTTATGTAGAGAATTATTAAAATTAGTGCATCCTAGGCAACCAAAAGCATATACCTCACTCAAATATGTAAAACAATTATTATTATCATTCAAGTGCTAACACCTAGATAATCAGAGTCGCTTTTGTAAGTACATTTATTCTGGTGCGCGTATTATAAAACGTGCTTTACTTATAAGTCGAAATAATAATTGACACGATGCAATGGTGATATGCGTATTTCTTACGTATTATTTAATTTTTACTCTTGATTCTTTGAAATCGATACCACAATGACTTACTTAAATGAGAAAAAGCTTGCTTGCAAAATAAATGTACGAGTAATACGGCAATTTAAGCCTAAATAGTTGTTAGTTAAACTGGATATCTAACATTGCAATGATTCCGGTTCTACACAGTCTGCGGTGGCACATCTAAAGCCGGATTCTGCATGAAGAAGTTTGTCGGTTTGAGAATGAATCCAGTGGACCTGTGAAATGCCAGAAGGCATTTTAAACTGCTACATATTTTTGCAAAAGTCCAATTTTTATTTTTTTTGTCTTACTCTGCAGGCATGATGGGGAAATCCTCAACTCTCGGCACATGCGTGAATCCGTAGACGTACCACAAGACGGTATCTGTCTGCGTTATGTCCTCATCCGGAGCATTACTGACCCACTCGGGCAAACCACCTCCGTTGTTGTAGAAGCCACCTGCAAACAGTTGGTCCTCCCTGTACTTGGTCACCCACACATTGTAGTCTGTGTAAGCGCACCTGGCATGCATTGGGCTATCCTTCCGAACAAAGGGCATGGGTGCGTTAAATGGAAACAGTTTGTACGCGACGGGCTTGCCGGTGTATGGGTGCATCTTGGTCGGGTTCTTCACGAGCCATGTTCTACCCGTCAGCGGGGATGTGAGTGACCTTGCGTTGGACGGCGTTGTGAACACCTCTTCTTGGGTTGTAAACCCTTGTCCGTAGGGATTGTTGGAACTGCCTGATGCCCCTGGCACAGGCACCGCCTCCACCATGGACACAGTATTAATGTTCCCGTCCACCTCAGCGTCCAGCCTGAAGGCGATATGGTGCTGATGGAAGGGCGCATTGACTTGCGGGGCGACGATTGTCCCATATCCTCCATTGTTGGTGACGTTTAGGGCCAAGAGATGGGTGCTGACAATGCCGTGGAGCTCGGTATTGAGCTCGATGGAACCGTCTTGGTACAGCCGCCAGGTGAACTTGTAGTCGTAGTTGTCTACGTTAATGAAGGTCATGACGCTGAGTCGAGTGGATCGCGTGTGGACGATATTGTCCTCGTGCAGATCGTAGTGGGCCCAAAGAAGACCGGCGTCCTCCTCAAAAATGCAGACAGCGGCAGGGAAGAGCGTGCTATTTCCAAAACCCGTGCTCAGGTAAACGTCCAAGTAGGAGGCTTCGCCACCTCGGCATATTCCGCCCTTTCGGAGATCCGTGGCCCGGTATCCAAGGAAAAACTCGCCTTCGTCAAAAACCTGATCAATATTACATTAAACTTTTGACAAATGACCTAAACTTACTAAGTAATAACCACTCACAAACTTGTTATGGAATGGTGGTCTGGGGTCGGCGTAAGGCACAAATAGTTCTGACACGGACAGTCTGTAAAAGAGAGGGCGGACGTCGTCGCCGTCCTTGTAGCTCAACTGGCTGATCACAGCTCCTTCCCTTCCGTTGAACCCTAAATGGAACTTGAATTTTTGCCAGGAGACCTCGTTGCCACGGACTGTGTAACCGGCACCTAACGGCTGTGACAAGGAGATTGGGTGGACGTCTCGCCTGTAGAAGTCGGGCGGGATGTGTCGCGGGTTCCAATTGTGTGTCTCCGTGGGGCAGACGTTACCGTCTGTGTTATTTGCATTGAAATCGGAGTGAGTAGGGAGATTGACAATACCGATCACGTGGCGTGTGGCGAGGTCAACGTGGACAATGAAATCAAAGGGATGAGCTGGAGAATAAGCGATCAAGACATTTGCGTTTAAGTCATGGAAAATATATTTATCTCAAGTAACCCCGCTGCAGTCATTCTTAGCCGTTTTTACCGTAGTGATTGTCTCCAGGAAACATCATGCCGTAGAAAAGCACCTGCACTGGCCGAACTGCGTTAGCCAGGGCGCCATCCACATAGCCCACGGGGTAAATCTCCCCAAAGACGAGATCCAAGTTGGTCCAGCCCATAAGCCGGATGCGCTCTTGCACGCGCTCATCGGCCATTGCAATTTTCACACTCTCCTCCTCAATAAAAGCGACTTGGGTGCCCATCGGAAGGGTCTCCCAAGTATCCAACGTTCCCGCAAACAGGTTGACAACTGCCTCCACGACAATGTTGGACTCGGTCGCGAGGAGGATTACAAAAGCTTTGCGTGGGATCGCTGAAGTGTTGAAGGGCGGATCTTCGGAGGATAGGTAGTAGGGCAGGAGAAGGGCCTTTTCGGGCTCCTTCAGAGTGATCCAGTTGAAGACCCATTCCCCTTCGGAGATGAGGTACGGCTTCCGCAAGTTGATTATGGCAACGGCGGAAGCTATTTCTGCGGAGGATAGAGGGTCAAGCGGATGCTGGAATTGAGCGGATGTTTGGCCAACACCTTTTTAAAATTTAATGTTTTTAACTAAAGATAAATTGTAATAATAAATACGTTAATAATTTTGTCTCGAAATTACCCGACAGCAGTCCCAATATTCCCAAAAGTAGAGGAGCGATCATTTTTCCAACAAAATTTGCAATGCGCTGGTGACTTTTGAAATCTGTTTCTAAGGGCATGGATTTGGATTTAGTCAAAAGTAATCAGGTTTACCCCGGACATTTTAAAACACATGTGGAGAGTTCACAGGCTGCATCCGATTTAATCGGTGACAGATGAGAGATTCGTCGCTTTGATAAATAACGCACAAATCCCAGAGATAAGGTGACTGGCACACTGGCACAGTTGCATGAACCTTCGAACACAAGATTTTTTGGTATCATCAATGATTGATTCGTTGACAATGTCAAGCAGTAATGACTCACGTTAAATGAAAAAATAGTCAAGCGATAAAATTTTGCGAAAGGTATTAAGTTCAAAAGTGTGTAACATAACAATCTTTCCAAGCTAACAAACTAAGCATTTATTCACCGCTTAAGACTGGAAGTGCTGCGTTTATAAATAATTTGTGTTGCAATATATATTATAATGGAATATCAGTAGTTGAGTCAACTTAATTTTATCTTTTTCCGTATTGATATGGTGCTTGAAGAATTAATCGTGACGCATGTACTCAGACAAAATAGG
>JAHZMY010001060.1:0-10971 GCA_027743915.1 Seira sanloemensis
AATGGATTTTCTCTGACGTCTAATGGACATAAAATACATTATGCAGTTTGTGGGAGAATGGTTGAAGAGAGAGAGAGAGAGAAAAGTGGAATTGTGATTTGCGACAGTTGTGGATTTCTGATATATGTAATGTATTAGGTAATTGTGTGACTTTTGTGATTCGGCGATAAAAGTAAGGCCATGAATGCCAAATAAGTTGGATATGGGCTGCGGGTGGAGGTGGAACACATCAAAAAATGAGAATGGCAGTTGGGAATTCCCGCTTTGAATTTTGCATATTACGAGCTTGACAATTCTTTTTACCTTTTGCTTCATTCAAGGTCACCATACTAGAATTACTGAATGAATAACAGGGCTTTATTAGCGGAAATGACCGTAATTGCGCCACACTTAAAATTAAAAATAATTATTGCTCTTAAATGTTGCCGGCGGCTAATTTAAAATCCATTTACCGCTTACCCCTCAAAGTACAAAGTTTTTCTTCCCACTTCGGCTTCATTTTGCGGTACGCGCTTTCCCAAACCTGCGGTTAAAGTTTCGCCCAATTCCTTATTTCTCATCTTCCGTCCATCTAACATCTAAATACCATATCCACGAACAAAGTCCTCAGCTTTAGATCTTCAAAGATAGAGTCAGACTTTCTCCACGACTTTCTCCTGGTTCTCCTGGTGTGAGAAAAGCATGATTTTTTTCTGCTGATCCATTACATTTTCGTGCAGCATCTCTCGCGTCGTCCCCAAATCCTCGTGTGTCACAAAAGCCGTGCCCCCGAAAAAAGTATAAATGATGGCGCATTGTTCTCTTTTGTTTTTATTTATTATCATATTTCTGAGTCCCTCTACGGCTCTCCAGGCAAGGAAAGAAAACCCAAACTCGAGAGAGAATAGGATGAGGAGAAAAATGAATACAAGAGAATGTTTCAGACTACAAAACTCCAATCTAACTTTCTCCTACACAAGTACAAGTTCAACAATGTCAAAGATTAAAAAATGACAAGGGTCTGGGGCTGTCCGCACTCTCCTCACAAGGAAATCTGGAGATGAGGGGTTTTCGCCCCAGAAAAGAAGAAATATTTATGAGCCTTTCCACTCCACTACGACTGCTGTTCTTCTTCTTCTTCGGCTTAAATGAAGTGAAAAGGGAAAAAAAGATATTTAATGTTACTTCCACACATTCTCTCCAGAAAAAACTTGCAGAAAAAGTGCAGGCTAGACCCAAGTCAAGGCAACTGTATGTACATACATAAGACTGTCGAAAAAACTGAAATTTCTTTCTCTCAGTCTCAACATGCCATACACAGTTCACATATCGTAAGAAGAAGAGGAAGAAAAAAATATTTTATGTGCCTTTTCATTCCTCCTCTCCTTACTGGATGGAACTCCTTTAAAGCCAGAACTTTCTTTTTTATTGTTCATACTTACTTTCACCAGGCCCTAGCCAAAAAGTTGACTTTGTTTTCGCGAGAGGTATGCTATATACATGACAGAATATCTCAAAAGTGCTTCATTTTGCACACAGGCAGGAGGCTAGGAAAGAGGCGAGACCACATCAAATATTTCTTAGGTAAAGAAACATGCTGGCTACGGTAAGGCATGACATTGCCTCTTTTTTTGTTAAAAGTGAGGAATGAAAACAACGAGAGTTTTTCCCCTGCCTTCCCGCATACTTTCCACTTTCACCTTTCTCTACATACTTTCACTCGAGACTCGAGAGAAAGAGACTCATCATTGTCAAGACAAGAAATATCTTGGTGGGAAGGGAGCTGTATGGTGGCATGGCTTAGAATAACAAGTTTATAATAGTTGCTTTCACTTTGAAGAAAAATAAAGTTGAAGTGAAGTCCTGAGTCTTAGAATTAAACTTTATTATGGCTCAGGTATTTCCATTGTTTTATTCGAGAACAATGCAAACATATATTGTAATGGGTAATGGGGCTTTTTTGGTTTCGGATGTTCAATGAAATGTAAGAAGCTTCAATCTTCAATAGTTTAAGAGAGAAAGGCATGTTTTGCTTTCATGGAATTTTTTGAGAGGCACGGAGACCACACACGATGCTGAACATGAGGCTCCGGCCACACTCACGGCCACACGATACACGACAATATGCCATTTGACTCTGTCAGATTAAGGGAGGAGAGTGAAAGCAGATGAAGAAAAGAGAGGAAAAAGAGCAGATGTGAAATTCAAAAAGGTAGAGCAGAGCACATTTGACTTTTGGGGACATTGTGTAGGCTCAAATATTTGGCTAGCGAGATTTTTTTTCTTGGTTGTCGTTCTCGGGATGTGTTTTCTATACGACGCCAAACGGCTCTAAAAGACGACATGCGAGGATCACAGCGTGTCGCATATTAAATTGCCTTTTGTGAGCTGAATTTAGGAGGAAAAAATCAGGGGAAAGCAATGAGAGAAAACGTGATCGAACATCGGAAAGCACATGGCAGCAGGAGATATTCCAATAAATTCATTATTAAAGTAGCAGGTATGATTATATGTCAATTTTGGTTCGGAGTTTTATAGCGTTAAATTTCCCTCTCGAATAAAATTGGCTCAATTAAAAAATTCCTTCCATTAGAGACCTGAGGGTACAGCATATTTTTTCCTTAAAAGATTTGCAAATCACGCAATAATCGCAAGCCACGATTGACACGATCACATTATTCCATTATATACCCAAACACAAAGCAAAAACCAATTGAGTCCCGTAGTAATTCCCTATTTTCCCTTGTTTTTACACGACAATAAAAAACAAAGCCATTATCCCATGTCCCATCTGCTCTGATCTAATTCCCCCATTAAATTTTTCCATTCGCCAAATTGGAATGGACTAGTATAAGCAGGAAAAATTCACTTCAATACTTATTCCCTCTTTTCTTCTTTCCATCTCGCATTAAAAATCCAAGTCTCGTATTTATTTCCGGCTTTTATCCTTATACTCAACAACAAAAAAAAACAAAACTGATTTTCTCCCTGAGGGCAATTTACGTGCTCTTAATGCGATACAGTGCGTTTGAGACTTGGATTTGAAGAAAAAGAGAGATTCATGAGCCCAATCCAATTTGATTTTACAACATGCCTCTCTACCTTCTTCCTATATAATTGGGTTGGATGGAGGTAAAAAAGCACCTGAAGGGTCACTGGAGCAAAAACTGTCGTGTCGTGATTTCAAAAAAATGACAAGAGGTCGACTTTGAATTTGTTTGAGTTGTTTTTTTGAGGGGAACCATTTACGTATGTATATAACAATCATTTTTTCCATTCTCTCATGTTTTTATGCCATCGGGAATAAAAAAGAGAAAATCGCTATTATTATTCCAACATAAACGTATCATAATGGCGAAAAAATAATATATATATATATGTGCCATAGTTTTTTTCCCCGACCGAAAGATAATGGAATACATTTAGGCAATCTGCAAGGTATAGGTGAATCGTGTCCTTTTTTACTTTTGGGTATGATCGCATGACGCACGATCACAAATAAAAATATCGCGATGTGATATCGCGTCGACTTTTTGTAGTACTACAGCCAAAAATATACAATCACGATACGATGACATGATAAAAATAGGGAATAGAATAGATGGTAACACGAAAACTCCCGGCAAGAAAAAACAATCAGAGGCAAGAAAACAACGTTGAAATCAAATGAAGGTTGTGGCTTTTTAAAAAGGTCCTGTGAACAATTTGCAACCAAACCACTAATTTCCTTTCAAATTTTTACGCGGCAAGTTTTAGAATCTTTTCAAATTTACACCAAGATCCTTTTGCAGCCGGGAATTTTCATGAACCCAGAGTAAAATCATAATATGATGATGGTTAACTTACGGTGAAAGGCGTATTGACTTTTTCCTGCTCTGTTTAACCCTCTCCATTTTTTCGCAAAAAATGCAATTTTCCCCCTTTGTTTCCCCATTAAAAATTCTAGAGGGGTTTCAAAAGCACAAACATGTATAGTTTTTTCCTTTCCCTCTCTTGATAAGAACAAGGATTCAGGCATGCATGCAGGTAAAAAATATATCGTGTGTGTTTCACCCTGTGTTCTGTGGCATATGTGATGTGATTGCGATTGCTATTGCATTAGATTTTTTTTGCAAGAAAAAAATTGGCCAAAAAAAGAGGAAAGGAAACGAAGCAGAAAATCAATCAACCAGCATTATTACCCAATTCCCAGCGGAAAAACAAGAGAGAAAATGTGGAAAGGCTTTCCCGACGTTTTGATTTTCCCTCTCCGTCTCTGCGCGCACCAGAGAAATGCACTGCACAAAAGTTTTGACTTCTCGGGTCATTCACAAGTCACGCGGTTTACGAATGCGAAAACTTGCTTTGCTCTCTGCTATCTATAAGCACATGTCCTTCAATCCATTTACATAATGTGCGGTTTGTGAACGGACCAAAGGAACTGTGTAATTTCTCTGATTGCGTGGAAATCAAAATAATGGTCAGTTGTGTGTGTGTGTTTTCCCCTCGTGTATTAGATGGGCGGTGGTGGTGGTGGTGTTGTGCGGTGTATCTAGTCAGTCCGGGTCATTTCTCGTGTCATGCATGCATCCGCAATTTTCATCAAACTTGGACCTTTGTGTTTTCTCTCCCCATAAAAGGGAAAAAGGTAATTCTACTTTGGCGAGGCAAAAAAATGTTTTTCTCCTCGGGTGGGAGATTGCTTTTTCCTGTATTGTCATTTTCCTCCAGAGCAATGTACTTTTTTACTGCGGCCTATGTAATTTTCCCGGAATAATATAATGGAGATGGAAACCTGGAACCCTGGAAGGGACGAGAGAGAGAGAGTAAATTATTTAGTTATTTTTTGTTTCTTCTTCTCAAATTGAAACTCGCGCCACTTGCCGCCTGCCACCCGCACTGCACAAATGGTGGGAAGACACAGGGGAAAAAAATTCGAAAAGAACGGCGGGAAACGCCTCGTTTTTTTGTCTTTTTAAAAATATGGCTTGAGGTTTGAATAATGAAATGAATTTTCCCAGTGTGCTCCAAATATTGAAACTGCAAGCTATGTAAATTATGGAGCTTGAATGGCCAAATTGACTCGACGTGATTTAATCATGGATGCGATGTGAGTTTTTATTCACTCAAACTGTAGGAAAAAATGAGTGAAGGCTGTGAGCGTTGAAGTCGTTGAAGTTGGTGAAGGAGACACTTAAATAACTTCTTTTTTTGGAAAGAGGAAGACAGGGAAATTATATTTCATTTTCCCGTCAAAAGACTCTCCAAACTACCATTTGAATATTTACTCGTTCAAATTTTTTCCAGCCCATTTTTTCGTGATTTGCTCCACTTCCGCCTTCAGTCCTTGTCAAAGAGGCAATAAAGAATAATAAAGTAATTTTTACGATGTGCCAGCTCAGCGAGAGACGTATCTACTACTACTACTACTACTTTCTGGCAAAAAATAAAGCAGCTCCAAATTTATTCTCCCTTCTAAACATCAAAATGCAGATGTTTTTTTTGGGGAAAAGGAGAAAAAATCGGAAGAAAGTTGAAAATTTAGTGTTTTTGTGTGTACGTGTGATATATATGTATGTACTTACATGGGTTACATCAGCATTTTGCAAATTTTTTGTTCCCTCGTCCATTGAGTATTCAACACATTTCACTGATGAAATTTACTCAGAAGGAAAAAAAAGTAAGTGTTCTGTCATAACAAGCGGGATCGTCATCATCATCATTTCTTTATGGTCTCCTGCACCCTTAAAAATATTATTTATACTGTACAAAAATTTCCCCATGTTTTCCCTTTTGAATATAGGCCATAATTATTATTTACTTTGGAGAGGAATAAAAGCAATAAAAAATAAATGTCATCCCCACTCCGCAGCTCACAAAGCAAACAGGGAAAAAACCCAGAGTATGAAAAAAAAGAAGTTTTTTTTCTCTCCCTTTTTCGCTTGTGTTTGTGTTATCATCAAATCAATGAAATGGAATATCATTTAGATCCTGTTTCGTTGAAACAGCAGAGAGTTCGAGCCAGCATATAAAAAAAAGCCCGTAATGCACGACGGAGCATAAAACGTTGTTGGCGCAACACAATCCTGAAGCATATCCACTGAAGCATATATGAGTTGAGTTGGGTTGAGACTTGAGAGAGAAGACAAAAAAGAGGAGAGAAGAGTTTGTTGTAAAGTAGCATCAATGTCTAAAAATATAGGGCAGGAGAGGAGAGCCATGCTTTCTCCATCTGAGAGAGAGAGAGAGAGAGAATCCGCAATGCTGCTGTTTTTATGGCTTAGGCATGGCAAAAGATATAGGTATTACATGTGGGAGAGAAGATGTGAGAGAAAAATGGAATACATATATTTAATGGAAAGAGGATTCTATCGGCTCTTAGTTAGGTTTTTGTCCCAGGAATCCCCTGTAAAACGCTTTCAGCTCGACATACTATTTAACTCTTTGTTAAAGAAAAATCCGGATGTAATGGTGAGATTAGGTACGCAGCTGAGTTTACGAGAGTAAAAATTATTGGATATTACCTTTATATGTCCTGACTCCATGTTTCACGATGCTCCGTCGATAATTTACTGATTTATAAGTACGTACGTAGCTGAGTGCACCTAAGAGCGGTGATTCACGGCATGTTTCATATTGCCCCATTTAGTATTTACTGGAGGTGGAAATAAAAGACTTGGATTTTAGGCCTCGCCGCTGCATTTAAGTACGCTAATACATTTTACTCTTTGATTAGAGGAAAGTGTAGGTGTGAAATTAATTGTAGTGTAGTGATGGGAGGCCGAAAATGTCAATATATCCTTTCCAAGCGCGGTAATTAACAACTATATAAGCTTTTGTCGCGTGAAATAAAATTATGTGCGCAGAGCTTCCCCTAAATTATACCTATGACGTTTCTTTTTTAATATGATACCGTCTAAAAGCTTATGTATGTCAGCTTAAGTATCCTATCAATTAAGATAAGATAGCGATAAGCACCAAAAGCCTAATTAAGTATTTTTTACGGTAAATGATAATGTTCAATTTTGGGCCAAAGTCCGTTAAAATCCACCAGCTTTCGATTTGCTCAGATAACAACTTCACAGACTTTACAGGACTGACGGACAAACAATGCTATTTTTTATGCAGCTTCGTTTATATCCAGCTCAGCTACGTGAGAATATGTAAATATTAAGCATGTAATGTACTTGTTGTACTCCTTTATAGAAACGAGCTTATCAAGGCACCATAATAACGTAAGGATATGAGATCGACATTCCTCACCTTCCTCCTGATCTGAAGTATGGCCCATATTATATATTTTCCCTTTAGAGAACGGATTTTTTCCCTGTCTAGATTTTTTTTCAGGCTGCTGTTGTAAGCCACTTATGTCTGCGGTAAAAGGAATATGAAAAGCCGAAGAGACAAAAGGAATTTTACCCATTATTCTCCCTTGATAGATTTACGAGGAGGGCATGAAACCATATCCAAACTCCAAAATGCTTATTCTCTATCTGTGCCTTTGTCCTATACTACGTTACACACCGTGAAATCTTTTTTTTAAAAGGGACAAAAAAAACTTCATGGACTTCAGCTAGTGAAATTCACAAAGATTCGGTTATTTTCTGCTGCTTCTCATAAAACATAGAATCAAGCCTCATGATTAATAAATATTTAAGGACCTTTTACACATGTACATACAATTTCCCATGATTTATTAGCAAGGGTTAATTAGCCCCGGTTATTTCACATAACTTTACATCAACCAAAAAGAGAAAAGTGAGAAAGTTGTAGCTTGTCAAAAAAAAAACCCTAGTATATGCCCTTGTCACAAACTCTAGGATGAATCTAGGGACAAATAGGAAAGCGATTAGGGCTCTTTCCTAATTAATACAAATTCCCCCCAAAAAACAAAGTTTCCCACTCACACACATTGCACATTATGTATGAAAATGCTTGTACACCTCTCTTCACATAAATCGAGATTAGTGGGCCAGAATGTAATCAGGTTAATTTCCCGTGTTTTGATTCTCCAGACTTTCTCCAGGATCTCCGATGCACACGATTTTCGGGGATAAACTCTTTCTCCTCTTTCGTCTTTACCAGTGTAAAATAATAATATGAGATGAAGCGTTCTGAAAAGTTTTTTCTATGATAATAATGTGTGTGTTTGTGTGCGAGCGCTCACCATGATGAAAAAAATAACTCGGGTTTTGGAGAAAGCACACACACACACACACACACTTTCATGGGGGAAAGCTGTTTGTACTCGCTAAATGAAATGTAAACAAGTTCATTTTACAGGGAAAAGTCGACACGTTTTGCCGCCCTGGAAAATCCAAAGTTTTTTTTCTTCCTCGGGAAAAAGGCGGAAACACGTCCAACTTTATTTTCCTTTTGGGGCACAACAGGGGAAAAACGGTTGCCTCTTCCTCTATGGGTCTGTGTATATTTACACAGTGATAATGTGTGTGGAGAAAGCCTAGAAAGCCTATAGCTTATCGAGGAGGGATAAGCTTTTTTTTAAAAAAAAGGAGGGTCGTAAAGATAACGAGAGGGAGAGAAGAGCTGAAGGGTTCTAGATTCTAGAAGTAGAGTTGAAGTTTTGTTTTCATTGTCATATTCATACAGTCATTATGTACAAGAAGGGGAAATTTGGCACATTCGTATATTTGTACTTGTGTGTCTCCTTATGGCAGTGTCCCACAGATAAAAATCGATTTTTGCTGCTAAATACCAACTGGTTAATTTTAAATGGGAGAGTGCTGGATCAATGAATAAAAAATTTGGATGGAATGCAACATTATGGGCGTAGCTGACATCGGGTTGATTTATTAATGGCGGGTCACATTTTACATGTGACTTCTGTGTTCGGTATTAGATTTATAGCCGAACATAAGGTCAAAATTTTTCACATAGCAATTTTTAATTAAAGCGACTCAGAAAAATAAAAGTGATAGAACCGTTGAAATTTTTGATTCGAATTCCGATTTCAACTCTGACAGTCTATTGCGGCCGTTATAGTTGACGTATTTTAAAAAATATATACATTATATAACCAGACTTTCATTTGTTTTTAAATGTTCACACAAACAAGCGTTTTCAAAATCTGAAGGTCCTTGTGGTCACAAAGCTCCTCATTGACAAGCTATAAAATAGAGTTCTTCTTAAATTCAAGTCATTTACCGAGTTTCGTCCAAATCGTTTTCTGTAAGTAATCAAAATGCATTCAGACTAATAAATATTCGCAATATCTGAATGTTTCAGCTACGTAGTAAAATAGCAGAAAGCAAATCATACATCATACATCATTTAACCGAAACCCAAAACGAAAAACATTCCAGCCCTTATGTGTGCTTTATCACTGTCATCATGGTCCCATCCCCAAAAAAACCATATAACTTTTTGTGTATCTACCTACACCTCTATTCTACATTAATATATTTTTTTTCCACCGCTCCAAGTGTGAAAGGACAAACGGGACTATTATTCACTGGAGCTATGAAAAGCCACAATTTTTTATTGTTATTGTCACCCAACCGAAGGATAGTCCCGATGGGCCTTCTGCACAGAGTGAGAGAGAGGGGCAAATAAATAAAAAATGAGGCTAAAAATAGCGGAAATACAAAGATAGAGGGATACTATTAGATTGCATAACAATGACTTGCCATTTCGGCCCTTTTTGCATGCCTCTGGAGAGGGAAAAAACGAAAAAACCTCGTTTGTTTAATAATGATACAATATATATTTTGGCAGGAGTAGACCTTTCTCTGGACTTTATGTAGCTGAGCAGAACTAAACAGCCAATTTTGTCCGTCCGTCTGCTTTTAGAGAATTCTTGGCCACACCAAACCTAACCGATTTCAACGGAATTCCCTTATCTCCAGGAATAACTAATTAGAATTTGGTACTTTTGGGCTTATATCTTCGTGATAAGCTCTTATTTAAGACCGTTGCATATATGTAAGTATTTGAATTTGGCGTAATCTGGAATGGGGCACCCTGACGCAAGTGGTATACTCAGTTTTAAGTCAACTCAGCTCCGTACATAATATTGTCATTACTGCCGGCTCTTCGTGTACTTTTTCTCACCCAGCTAATGTAATAAAAAGAGGTGAATTATCCAGTGCATTTTAATAATTCTCGATATTGCCCACTTACTCGATCATGTGAAGAGCACAATAGGCCATGTTAACTTTCATTATTTTCACCCGAAGCCAAAACCAACTACAAAATTGTTGGCGGAAAGGTGTTTGCACAATCATATGCCTATGTATGTATAATGTATGTATGCTTTCTAAAAAGAAATTGATTTAGTTACACAAATTATTCAGTCGGAAATGGTAAACATGGCTTTGTTCGCTTCTCGAGTTTGTCACCAAAGTGCAATGTAGTATGTACCGTGTATATATTATTTTTCACTGAAAAAAAAAACTAGTGGGAAAGCATTCTCACCGCTTTTTACCCCATTGCGGTAATGTTTCTCCAGCTGCCGGCTTTTCCTTCCTCAAGGTGAAAGTGGAGTGATGGTGGAAAAGGAAACAGTAACAGTTCAAGTTTCCTTTTAGAGCGACTCACTCGAAAAAAAGTTGGAGTGAAATGTCGACGTCGATCTAGGGCTGATTTAGGAGGGTACACATACATACAACGGAGAATACGCTCAGATCAGTATCAAAATTCAAGTCGTTGGGTGAAAGTGCTCTGGGCTTTCTCCGCTTCAATATTTTTTCAGTAATCATGTTCGTCATTAAAAAGCATCTCGAAAAAGGGTAAAAGCCGCCTTTCCTAGTGAAAGCCTGATTTTTTTGTAGTCTTTGAATATACAAAGTGCTTTTTGGTATTTTTAAGTATCGGTGAAAGTAAGGGTTATTACGTAGCTGAAACATTGAGCGCTGGAATTATTACATCTGGATTCGTCCGTCCGCCAGTCCGTGCGTGCACGCGGCTTATCGGTCAGGTCCTTCATGGTAACACAGTAACGGTTGAATGCATCGCTGTTTAAACCAGTTTATTCTCATTTTGGTATTTAAAGGG
>JAHZMY010001061.1:0-22100 GCA_027743915.1 Seira sanloemensis
TAATGTTTTTGAGACCAACTCCAAACCTTGAAAATTTGGAGTGGTCGTCCTAAAAGTGTAATTTATTTGAAATGCCCTTTCTACCTGTGCTCATTTTTGCTGGTCTTCAAAATTACTAATGAGTTCAATTATGAAATGATTTATTTTTTCCAAATATTTTGTGCAAGTTCATTTTTGTATACTTTCGGTCTTTTTTTAACACTATGTAAATTATTTTTCCATAGAAGCATGTAAATAACTTTGCAATTAATTGATTCCAGAGGCAAATTATTTTAATATTCAAGTTTCCATTTGGTCATAGGCCTTGACTTGAAAATCTTTGTTCATCGGAGCTTATCCAAACCCTAAAAGTATGAGATGAATCATGTACAATGTATAGCAATGTAAAGGACCTACATGTCTTACGATTCCCCAGAGTAAATGAAACTGCTTTTAACTTCACTTCCTATTTTTTGTTGTGAAAATTTTTGGCACTTTGGCAGTCAAGAAAAAAGTGAAAAGCACCATTTTAACCTAATGCAACCCATTTAAAATTAATATAATGCAATACATGTGCAAATTATTGAAGCCAGTAATTAATTCAAATTTTGTAAGTCGAGTGGGACTAGGACACCTTGTACTGAAAGCAAATGTCACTAATAAGGGTGTAACAGTATTTACAGAAATATTTCAGTAAATAAAATATTTTTTGTTTGGCTAGTCGAACGTAAAGTCCCTCTTGTGACATGGGGGACATTAACGAAACAAATCCTCTATTGGTTGAACTGGTAAGAATACTTTTTATTTACAATTTTGAAAATTATTATAGCTAATGCAAAGTCTTGTACCAAGTAACATTTTAAGGATCGTTTCCCACATTGACATAGGTGGTGCGGAGGGTTTTCGAATATCTAAATTTGGAAGATCTGAAAACTTGTCGTCTGGTCGGTTCTTTATGGAACGTCGTTAGCATTCCATACCTGAAGAAATCCTGTGGTCTCATTAGCTTTAACAACGACAACTACTGGACCAACAAAAGAAACCACAATATACAGAGCATGTGCAACTTTGTCGAATGTGTCAAGGCCAGTAAGGAATTCCCTTTCACCCGACTCGATATTGGAACAACAGTTCTCAAACTGCCACCGGATGAGCTAGTGCTAAATTCTTTCTTTCAAACTATCAGCAAAATTGTGAAGGAACTCTCCCTCAGAGATGAGTGTGGAAAGCAACTTTTCAAGCGTGGTCTCCTCGAAACAGTCCACCTGGAGTTTCCATTCCTGGAAAAGATTACGATCCATTTCATCGAACCCACTCGGGAAGAGGATGACACTTTGAATAAAAACTTTAAAATTATTACTCAAATTCTCCAAAAAGCTCCAGCTCTAACTTCAATCGTCCTGGTGGATCATAATGGCTCCGACGGAGCTGTGGTGTCACACTTCATCAAATCCCTTGAAAATTCATCCTGCACACGATTCTCGTCACTGGAAATCGCGGCGCAAATCGAAAACGAGCATTTGATTGACATGAGCAAGTTGGGGCTGAGGTTGAAAACCTTACATCTTGATTTTTGGGGTTCCTTGCTGGATCCAGCAAATCTCCGCCTATTCCTGGAGAGCCAGAGCTCGTCGTTGGAAAGCTTCAAGATCGGAGATTCTGCGATGAGCTCCTTCTTCGCACTCGAATTTCCACGTCTCCAAAAGTTGAAGACGCTGATGGTGAAAGGGTCTGTGTTGGGCCGTATTTGTATCTCATTCCCAAACATTTCCTACAAGCAGCAGTTTCCAGTATTGAAGCGACTATCATTTTCTACGGCTATGGATGAATGGGACGAGTTTCTAAAGTTTGGGATCCAGCCGGTGGAAACGGTGCAGGAGTTAAAGCTTCCAGGAGATTTTAGTGATAAGGATGGAATCCTTCATGCGGCTCGACTTTTTCCGAATATAAAGAAGCTGGAGGTCTCCGCATTCCTTGGAGTCGTAAATACTGTGTATGACGCGATGCCAGACATCGAGGAGCTCATTCTCAACACGAAATATGTTGACTTGGTGGACGACATTATTACAGGATTATGTGCCGCCGAATGTGAAGAGATTTTGTCCTTCAGCGAAAGAATGTTCCAAAATGTAGAAAGGGATCACATGGGAATACTCACCACAAAACCCTTGTCATCGCTTAAAAGTATTAATTAAAATTATTTTGATGATTTGACTGCAGGCAATAGTATTTTCACATACATGAATGTGCATTTCTTTTTTGTAGGACTGAAAATCTTGAGACTTAAATGTACGCGTCAATCAGACCCGGTTGAATTGACGGATGTCTCATGCCGCCTAGTATTGCTAAAAATGGAATCTCTTCAGTGTTTGGACTTTTGGTGGAGGCATCCTCCAGAAAATAGGGTACGTTTCATTATTATTCACTTTGTATGTATTTGTGAACGTTTTATGAAATGATTTTAAATGAAATCTTGATTTTTTTTACTTCTTGTAGATCTCTGCTTCAGTTTTGAGTGAAATGAAGCGAAGGTTTATTGTACAGTGCTGCTGAATTTAAAGTTTGAGTTGATGCAGGGTTTGCTCTTTTGGATAGTTAACGACTGATTTTTACATTTAATATAATCATAATGCCATCAGCTTTTGTCACATTGCTAATCACTGAAGTAAATGAAAACCTGAAAAAACTAGAATTACTAAGCGAAGGTGCTTTTTCGAAAGCTAAATATTATGAATTACATATTAATACAAAAGAAAGGATATGAATTGTGCTGTTAATATGCAATATACATAAGTTGATATACGTAATCATACTGGATGAAAATAAGTACTCGAAAGATATAACAAATGTATGTAAAATTTATCGATTATATAAAATGAATTAATTAAAGTACAAAAATAAACAAGTATATTTGAGCAATTAATTTTTCGTGGATAATGTTCAATGTCTTTTATCATCGCTCCAACTGTCGGCCGTGCTTCCGGCTGTGTACCGGCTTCTGTTCTTGTTCATTTCACAAGATGGCTTTTGCGCCTTACTCTGATCCTTCCGAGGGAGTTTACTACATTCCAAATCATGTGCATAAAGAAACTTGCATGGATCTTCTATTCACATTGGATCCTCTATTTTACAACCTCATTCAATGCTCTGCTCAATATTTCCGGATTTAATTTTAACGTAATACTAAAGAATCTACTGATAATAATATTGCAAAAAACCCATTTATTTGTTACAAATCAATTTCACACTTGTTTGGCTATGACAAGAAACAACGTGCCAAAAATTATACACAGTACTTATTGAATCTCGGTTTCATCTTTTCATGACAGCTCATTATGACGGTGTACCACTGAAAGGCCGTCTCACATTGACCCAATCCGGTTCCAAATGTTTGTGCTCGCGTAAGTCAATGAAAGTAATTCTGAGTGCGACAAGGCAAGTACATTGCAATTGATTAAAACCCACGCTTTAGATTTGCGACTAATTCTTTTACTAAAAATCAATAAAGGCGTACAAGGACAAAGAAATCGTTTTTTCTAATTTCATCCAAACACTCAAGCTGAAAAATTTCACTTTCTACCTCATCCTTTTCCACATTCCGCAAAAAGGAGAAACCGACTGCATCGGAATCGCAAGCAAAATAGAGAAACACCTTTCTTTTTCCGGCTCGCTTCCCTCAACATACCAGAGTTTGATAACATCATCATCATCATGATCATGATCCACATGAACTACAAAAAATGCCAAGGAGTTGCTTCCTTCCCACCACCGTCACATTCTTCAACATCACCAGTTTGAAAAATAGAGCACATTAACTACTTTAGTGAAGAGAGGACATAAACATCCAAGAGATAAATAGTTGGAGAGAGAGGCAAACGAGATCTCGAGAGAAAGGATAATGTAGCGTATTTATTAGTTAGTGAACCACACGACGACAAAAAAACTCCTGAGCAGTTTAAAGGGGGAAATGAAGCAAGACATCAAGACGCTGTGCGCTACCGCCTACCGCTCACTTACAACTTTAAGAGAGAGAGAGGAGCGCGTGGCTTGGCGTGATATTCATTTTCTAAATGGATGGGGTCACAGACGTCGACGTCTCATCATCATCACTTGCACCAAACAAAACACAAGCCTAAGCCGCAAGGAAGTTTATGTTTATATGGAGCTCTCTTTCTCTCTCCTTCTTCCACCTTTTGACTATATAGCCCCGTGAGCGTGTTTTATGCATTCATTTATTTGACGAGATTCGGTAGCATATATCATTGCCAAAAACACACCGTTACTCTCTTCCTTCGACTACACCTACAACGACGACAAAACCATGTCTGCCAGAGACAGTGACGGTCGTAGTTAGTTTAGCTGCGGTATGCGGTGCCATGTGCTGTATTCGAACTTTCAATTTGGAAAACATGAGATCAAACCAAGCCTCACTCGTCTGCATAATAAAAAAAAGAGTCGTTCGTGTGGGAGCGAAAAGTGTGGATTTCCCTTTTGTAATGCATATTACCATTTGATTTCTTTGGAATCCTATCTCTCGTCTCCCCAAACTCACTGCCTTCCGTCTCTCTCCTCTCACAGTAATTCAGAGGAAATCAGGAAACGCTTTTCCTTTCCAACTTTTCCTTGAATAGTTGAACAGAAAGAGTGAAAAGTGACTTACTTATTTATACATTTCATACATGTAATATGAGACTGTGAAGGCTATTTTCACCATCCGCAGAAAAATAACTCTACTCTCTCTCTCTCTACCCGAGTGGCTCTTAAGAGGAAGGGGAATTACTGTCACTGTTTTTGCACAGAGGATAAAATAACATGATCATCATCATCAACAACTTCAATTGCTATTTTGCTCCACACTACAAGGCCACACACACACACTCATATCTTTGAGGGCTGGCTGCATTTTTCACAAATAATACGCGTCGTCATTTTATAAATTATATGGGTGAAATATTGCAGCTGAGGCTGACTTCCACTGGAAAGGAAACTGGAGCAGATTCCTGCACATTGCCCATGAAGATACAAAAAGGGTAAAAGGAAGGAGCCTATCTCTCTTTTCTCTCTCGCTGGTCGCTCGTTGGAAATTACAGAACAGCATCATTATCATCAGAAGGAAGCCGCCACAAACCAACCACGCACACGAACGACGTGACACACATAAATTCGTTCCAATTCTTGGAAAGCATCAAAAAAAATTTTTTGTGACACTCTCCACCAAACTGGGTTTCTAGTTTAATCGGAATGAGCCGTACATATGTACATACTCTATCGCCTATACAGATTACAGGGGAAAACGGATGAATGAAGATGGCATTTTGAAAAGGGGCAAAAACTCATGATAAAAAAGTTAAAAGCGACACAGGATGGAATTATACAGACTTTTCGCGTGCTGGTACCCATAAGCGTCGCAGGGGGTAAAAGAAGCTGTGCGAAATGGAAGACATTTTTATTATGCATTTTTCCATCTGAATGGATAACACATTTTATTTGCTCAAGGTTTTGAATGAATGTCAGAGTGCTTGTCGGACACAGGCTTTGAAATGAAAATTACATTCTTTGAAGTAAACACAAGAGAGAAAAATGTAGTACGCGAATGTGCTTCTCTCTCCTCTCTCAAGACTTGAAGACACTTTTTTATCTGTGGTGATGTGAGATGATGCAATTGAGGCAAAAAGAAACTTATGGAGTCATTCTCGGAACACGTTTGATATGCAACTGTAAAGATCACACAATTCGTTCGAATAAAGAGTAGCTTTATTTGCATCTAGCTCTTTAGAATCATCGCTAGAGAACTTTTTTCCGCTTCCCCGTAAATTTCGTGGATAGACAAGCTCGCTCCACGGGGAATCGGAAGAGAAGATATAATAGTAATATGTGGTAATAAAATGATATAAACATGTCAAAATCTTGCATTCATTCAAGTGTTACAAGATGGCTCGTACACAACACTGAGCTCTCCACTTTGGAGAGAGAACACACGCCAAAAAAAAATCTAGTTGAAAATGTTTTCTTTTGCCGTTCAGATTTATGTACAGTTTTCATTTCCCTTATCGCATCCTTTTTATCATGCAAGTGTGCCATTTGCGCGCTTTCGCTTTGGACTTGAAAAAAAGGATGAACTTGGCTTGACTCTCGTCGTGTGCTCTGTTTGCTTTTAATATGACGTATTTAATCACCCTTTCCTTCAGAGAGGTATGAGTGGGTGCTTAAATGTTTTACTTATGGCTGTCGTTGCTGAATGGAGAAGTCATATCGGCATGATTTATAATTTCAAGAGTATCCCGTGAATTTCTAATGAGAATAGGTTATTCCGTCAACACCTGAAACAAGGTTATGGAATCCAATTAAAGGGTAGTTTTGAACGATGTGGATTAGAAGAAAAGGAAGTTTCTTTGGCAGAACCCACGTACACACCTCATTCCAAAGAAAGGGAGTACTGGCTTTGGATAATACTATATGCGCCTTTGATATAACGCGAATCTCATTCTTTTCGCTTTGAGGCTGCACGTGCAACCATCGAGAGACAAGAGATTTACCAACTTTTTTCCCTGTGTTTTATGATGAGGAATGAGTGAAACTAGAAAGACATTATTTTGCTACCAGAAAAGAGTCAGTCTGCGATGCGACTCTAGACATAAGTTAAAGTTTTCTAGGGATTGGATGAGTTGGAGTTCTGAGAACGCCAGGTTCACTTGACTTGAGCAAATGTGGACTATTGAGAATTGAGGTAGAATTTCTCTTTCTCTCTCTCTTTTTCCTCCATTCCCTAGAAAAAAATGTTTTCAAGAGTGGAGAGAGATGAAGAAGTTTAGTGTAAGCGTACAAATGTGGAGCACAAAATAAGAAACGGATGGGAAAACGACATCCAGCGAATGTAAAAGATTTGAAGTTTCTTGACTCACTTTTTTGCTTGCTTGAATGAAAGCTAGAATTTTTTTTCTCTCTCGCAGTTAATACTTTATTTCATGTGATAGAGAGGGTTATATAACGCGTAGATTTCTTCACCCCTTTTAAATCTCTCTAGAGTTGCACGTGCGAGTTTCTGCAGGTTTTGACCTGGTAAAAAATATAGCGAAAAAAACTTTGAGTGGAGTGACTGCTGCTGCTCTTCCATCCTACACATTTTTGCCCTGCGATTATTACAACAAAAGTGGTTCTCCTTTGGAGTAAATGTAGTGTGGGCTCGTTTTCTCAGCCGTTCAGGTCGTTATCGTGTAGGTGGAAAGACGGATATAAACCGTATCCATAAATACCGCACACATACATAAATAGATAATACTACTACCTCTCTGTTTTCTCCAAGAGTGAGTGGGACGAGGCGAGTGAGAGGGATGTATGAAATGCCTCGCAATAAAAAAATTCCAGCCAGCTCTTGCGAAAGTAAAAGCACACGTATTATATGTGTACATATGTATCTTATCTAGATTCCAGGAGCACCAGATTCCGCTAACTACCGCAAGCCAAGAACCAATCTAAAGACATCTCATATCGCAACATCACTCAAGTTTCCAGTCAGTTACCGAGCCACTTTTTTTGGATGATATTACGCTCGTGTAGAATGGCTTCACCGACCAGACTAGACTGCGCTATTCCCACGAGATGGACTGGACAGAAAAAAAGTTGGCCATTTCAATCCACTTGACTCAAATTTCACGTACGAAACTCTTTCCTTCCGTGGCTGATTGAGGCGGCTCACGCTCGCTGCTGCTGAGCATCTAATATGTCTTTCTCTCTTCCTCTTTCATCATCTTGCCAGAAGAGCGATCATCAGTCAACCGCCTCAAATCCTATTGAATGAGAAACATTCAATTTTTTATGAAAGGGTATAATAATTTGTAATCTTGAGAAAACAAAATGAGCTTTTGCGAGGAGAATGACTCAATTCATCAAGTTTTTTTTGCGGGTGTAGCACTGATGTTTCAGCATCACGGCACTAATTCTTCAACCAAATTAGCTTCCCATCCCCTGTCTCAGTCGTCTGTCGACATTCTGCTCATCTTGAGAGTTGATGAACATGATTAGATAAGCAAGACGAATGTAGTACTTATGTAGTGTGGCATATATGGAGTCCATAAATTTTACCCACTCGCGTAATAAGATCAATATGCAGCGATATAATCGTGTCGGATTCCTTTCGATCATTCAACTTGGTAAACGTGCTTTGACGTGGGATAAGCATTATTTACAATTAGATTATGTGCTGCTCTGAACACAAAAGGATTCATTTTTGATACATATATTTTTTCTATGAGGGCTTTAAACAATGGAATGAAATGAATGCGATATTTACCTCCTGCACCTGATTCTTTTGGCGTGCGTGACATGAATACTAAATCACCTGTCATTTTGGAAGACTTTTTTGAGAGAGGAGCACATGTGGCAAATGGCAGAAAGTTCTACCTATCTGCACCTGTGCTCCCTTTCCTCTCCGACTACTTCGTTTCTGACTAATTTTCGTTGATTGAGAGGGTGAGCAAAAATTTATGCGAGGGAGAGCAGAGAGTGTAAATCAGGACGATGGACTCACTCACGCCGATTGGATTTTGGCTGACTTTGATTTCCTTCTTNACCTGTACTCCCTTTCCTCTCCGACTACTTCGTTTCTGACTAATTTTCGTTGATTGAGAGGGTGAGCAAAAATTTATGCGAGGGAGAGCAGAGAGTGTAAATCAGGACGATGGACTCACGCCGATTGGATTTTGGCTGACTTTGATTTCCTTCTTGATGCTATCGGGGGAAGACAAGCGGGTTTTGATTAACTTCTTTCTAATACTATGGTTGCAAATTGTCGCCGGTTTTGCAAGCTCGGTCGTAGTTATTTCGAGTGATTTTGGTGATGCTAATAAGGGGGCAATATGATACTTAATTCGTACTTGTACAAAATTGCTCATCAAAAGGAAATATGTTTTTTAAAAGATTGTTGGGATTTGCCATTATCTTCTCTCTCTCTCAAGATTAACAGACGCTTTATGAAATTAGCCAGTCTGAAACCCGAAAGCGGTTAAGTTCAAGGCTTTGAACTCGGTGCCAGCTGCTCGGTTTTTAAAATACCAAATCTGCGTTTTCTTTCCTTTGGAATTTTACATCGCACATGATGTTTATCTGCTGTTCTGATTATCTCGTTTGTTGCTCGCATCTCACAAAACGTCCCCCGAAGATAGGAATGCCAAGTTATCAAAAGCCCATCTCAATAATTTCACAATCAAAGACACTTCACGTCGAAAGGGAATGTGGTGGTGAAGAAGACCCAAAAGCGAACGGTAGCAACATTGTATTGTTGAATAATAATTTGTGATGGGGCTGCTACCGAATTCTTATGAATTTCATTTGGCTTTGCGTGTTCTTCCTTACAATGACTTGAGGTGAGAGAGGCATTCTGAATCGTAATAATAATAATATCATCTCGGACTTTAAAATATTCTTTTTGAGAAAAGCCAAGATTTGAAATCGAAGCATATCCTTAGGCACGGACACATCAGTCCCAACCCACAGTTCACCACAAAACCATACCAAATTCTCGTAAACCATGTCCAATTAAATTATATTAGTGAGAAAATGACTTTTTGAGAATTTGTCGAGGCCATGAAACAGTGCGAAGCATGTACGTTTTCGTTTGTACGTAGGATGTAAAAACGAGAAAAATAAGAGCATTGTAAAAAATTTCCGTATTTTATTATTCATCATTAAGTTTGGAATATCATGCTTTTGCGTTCCACATGATTTCGTTCGAAGCATAAAATGCTTTTTTACGTTTCAGGCGTGAAGTAATTGGAATCACCTGGTGGCTATACAAAAGCCATATATTTTTTACTTGTTTCCCCACAACTCCCATGCGTTTTTGACTACCGATCTACTCTACATTTTTCCTGGAAGGTGTAATACTCGGATTTTATGGATTTCGTGTCAGAAAATCCCACCAGAAAAGTCTTCGTAGACAAGTGTAATTACAGCAGGGCCGCAGCCGTGTGTGTGTAGCATTGCACGAGGCAGATATTTTTCCCTTTCATAATTGCAGCTCGCAGGTTGACTAATGCATGCATATGGGATGAACGCTTTCCTTTTTCAAAAAAAAGTTTTGGGTTCAAGAGCAGGCAAAAAAGTGCTCTTTTATGTTTTTCCAATATGCATGACGGCTTAACCACTTAATTCATGGCCAGGAAGAAGAGAGGGCCACACTAAAAAATAATTTAGCGCGGTGAGCAAGGTAAGACTAAGCTCGTGTCGAGCTGAAATATTGAAAACTATGTGGCCATGTAACATGCACCCTCCATCTCGTCATGTTTCCTTCCTCCATTTCCCTGTCACTGTGTTTTCCATTCCAATCATTCAAACTAAAGCTAGATTATGCAAACAAATTCCCTTCCTTATTAAATCCAATCCACAGTCGTATCGTAATCAAGGTGCTCATAAAGATGAAATAGTTAGTAATAATAATACGCTTGCCAGCTCTCCATCCATAAGTCAATTTATGCGCCTCATCAAAACCCTTCAACTTCTGTGTGCTTCATTTTTCCCTCTATTTACACTTTCCGTCCCGAAGCGTGTGGCATGGCACGGAGTACACTTGCAGCGTGAACTGTAAGTCAGCCTTTGTATATCACTTTTATTATAGTTATTATTTTTTTCTTGCCTCGTGTGCGTTATGGCTCATTCAAATTTTATTCTTTGAAGCAGCATGTGCGATGTGATGTGAGAGCCGTCATTCTCATCATCATCATCACTCAATAATAATAACACCACCACCACTAGTTTTTTTTCTCATTCCATCCACGATCTCTTCGTGTGTGCTTGTCTGTACGCTTCAGGAAAGATTTTTCTCTTTATTTAATGTTTTTCTACCTGACATAAAACGTCCATAGTACATAGATTCCTGTTGATCATGATGATTTGTGCACTTGTCTGCATTTTCAATTAGTATTGACGGAAGGAATAGGTAGGTATATATGCATGTGCCTCATCACATATGACATGCTTTCCAGCGCTGTCGCGTGGAGTGTGTGTTTGAAGTTTTGTCCTCGCGTCTTATTATTCTCGTTTTCTTGATTCATAATGGAAAACCATTTTTAGAATTTCGTGTGCCCACACTTCACTCAAGGTAATGCATAATGGAGAGCGGAGAGAGGGAGAGAGAGAGAGAGGCAAACGCCTACCACCGAACCGTCCAAAGAAGGTTTATTGTGCAGGAGCAAGACACAAATTACTGACATGTGTTAGTCCATGAATAAAAACTTTCTTTGTTGCATAATACCAGTGTTTGTATGCGACTCGTGCATCTTTTAATATCCAAATTAAGAGTGAGTTGGAAGAGGTGGGATTGTCTCGTGTGTATGCGCCTTTGTAATTACACTGTAGGTTGCGTTCCTTCCCTCCCACCCAACTCTCATTTCTTTCTGCTTCTCTTGGGGCGATGGTATGAGTGCCACCGATATAATTTTCCGGCTGTCGAAGACACTTTTTTTAGAAACCACAAGAGAAGCTTATGTAGGTACGCACTTGGCGAAGCGCATCAGTAATTGACTACTGTCATATTTTATAACGCTTTATTAACAAGAGTATTGATGACATCGGAAGCCATCCTATGTCTTTGGACGGTTTACGTAATAAACCTTGACTCAATCTTGCACATGCACGCTTCATGGATTCTCTCTTTCTCCTTTGTGGCAAGTGGATGCAGGAATAATAATAAAATTGCTTGCGTCGTGCCGCCGCTTTTATTACTCACATTCATATATTATCCTTGTAAAACGGATTTTTTTTGTGCCTTGGCTCAAGCATTTCCCGACCCATTCGCATATAAACATTACGCTTTTTTGGCTTTATTTCAGGTGTGCATATAAATTAGACAATGCATAATAGAGAAGCCAAGGAAAATAATGGAGGCAGAGAGTTTCTTCTAATGGTTTCTATAAGCCAAAGAGAATTATGTCACGATTTTCTCACTTTAAGGGAAAATCCAAACTCATTTAAAAGCAGACACGTGCAAGGTGTAGTTTCTTCATGGCAATGCTTTTGTCAATTTGGTCAAACATGATGAAGTGCTTTCCATGCTCAATGTTTCTCAACGAGAATTGGTCACGTCGGCATGTGACTAACGCATTAATTTCTCTCTCTGAGCCTTTTTCTCAGTCGAAAAACTCCTTCGTAAATCCTCTTGTGTATGAATCACTTTGGGCATTACTCATTTATGAATAAATGCATTAAGTGCTTATGTGTAGGTTCACAGAGTGTGAGGTATGGTGTGTGCATACATTATTATTCCAAAGAAAATGGCAGTTTGTGCCAATAGCACCGACCGGCTCATTTAAGGAAAGGTGTGTGCAGTACACAATTTCTTTGAAAGACAACGAACTTGTTATGGTGGCGTACTTAAGATAAATCTTGTTTAATGCTCATTTGCTGCAAAACTCTGAATATATACTCTGTGCTCTCTAGATATGTGTGAGTACAACAGCCCGTGGTAAATGTTGATGATGGGCTCAACTCTCTGTGATATAATCATTATACATACATAATATAAAGTGGTTTCGCTTGCCAGTTTTTCCCCCTTTAATGGTACATTCATGAGAGGTAAATTACGCTTCTCCATTTCCCACACGTGCAACATCGTCGTCGTCCGTCGTCCTCCTTTGAAACGGCGATGGAGTGAGCGACGACAGCACGAAATTGAGAGACAGAGTGAGATGGAAGGAGAGCTGAGGTGATTTTCCAAGTATCAATGCTACTAACTCAAGCGGTATCCCAAGTCCTATCCCGAATCAGTCTGTGGGAGACAAAAGTGCTTTTTTAAACAAAATGCAAAAAAATACTGACAAAGCAGCAGCAGCAGCAGCGAGTCTTCCGTGAAGTCTTATTGAAATGAAGGCAGCCAAGTGATAATATTATACTACAAGACGAAGACTTTGACTTCACGAAACAACAACGGCGAAAAAATGAAATGCAACATTGTTTTCGAGTTCACGTTTCGGAATCCACACGTCTTCTGGCTCACGACGACGACCCAAGCACATGGAGAGACAGTGCTTTGTTGTGATCTGAATGAATGCATGAAGTATGAGAATTCCTTTCTCTGGAAGGAGTAAAAATGTCTTTAGAATCGCTTTAGCATGCCCATATGACACAAGGGATGAGAGAGCCTACGCTGAATCAGTGTATAATCCTTAATAGAAAAATTTTGTGCGGAAAAAGTTTCTCAGGCAAAAAGAAAAAAAGTGCTAACTGAGGCAATGGAAAATACGATGATGGGCTCATGGGTCTTTCCACATGCACATCACAGCATAAAAAGAAGTCATGTTTGTACTCTCCAAGAAACTTTTTTTGTATGAACGAACTACGGAAAATAATGTTTTTCTTTGAGAGCGGACCGACTTAGCATACAAATGGGAATAATAATGTACATAGTGTAAGTAAGTACAGCTCTCATTTTAACTTTTTTCTCTCCTCAAGTTTAGTTTGTAGAGCGAAGGAAAGAGATTATCAAATGGTGGTGGATGCCACCTACAACGAGAGAGCAACAAACCAACAACACACACACACACTTTACTTAACCATCAACTCATAAAAAATGTGAGATGCTTCTTTAAAAAAACTTTTGCACTCATATATATAGAACCTTTTTAAAACGTCGTGTGTGTGTGGCAGCTTCAACCATTTAACATCACCATGATCATCTTGATGATCGCCATCATAACACAAACATAACTAAAAAGTAAGTGTTATTCCTTGTTCCACTTTTTTCCACAGAAGTTTTGAGGAGGAGGAAAAGGAGAGAGATGAAGCCATATAGGAGAAAAGATGGCACATTCCTAGCTTCCCTTTTGGTTCGTCTTGGCCAGAGCTCTCCTTTTCCAAGAATTACTCCGCTGCAACAGAGCACCAGGGTTCAACTCAAAATGAGCGGAGAGCGGACTTGTATGGCTGGCCGCCATTCTCTCGCGTCTCTCAACTTTTCCCGTGTACTAGTGTCCGCTTCATCTTCACAAGCAAGCCGTCGGCACAAGTTATCATCATCTAATGAGATATGCAAATGTGCATGTCTACACCCACAAGAAAATGATTTTCTTGAGCATGCTATAATATGGCTCATTCCCACATCTCGCAAGGATGACTCTCAAAGGGAGGGAAAATATGCCATTCATCCATGCATCGGCATAAAGTAACTGTCGTTATTAGTGCGGCGATGCGATGGTGGCGGAGGAACGGTTAATGGCTTGAGTAAATGAATGAATGTGTGGGATGACCTGATCCTGATAGCGACAACATCCCTAAGAACGAACACCAACTGCACCACCAACCGCTTTGCCGATCATCGCAGAAGGAGCGCTTGTTTGTTCGTAACGAGAGCTTACACCATTACACGATAATCATCATCATATTTTCTTCGCATAATCCCCAGTTCAAAACATTAAAGATTCCTTCTCGTTTTCACACGAATTAGCATATTGTCTCTCATGCACCAGTGTCAGCGAACAAAAAACGAATGAGCGTTGCTTTAAAGGAGGCAAACTTGAAGCCATCGAAGTCTGTAATGTGGTGGGCGCTTTCCCTTTTTAGCCTCTCTCTCTCTCATTTCAAATGCCGTTCGTTCCCGACCTCATCTGTTTTCCTTTCACAGTGCCAAAACGCTGCAATAAACTGTGAGTTTGGGGAATCACCGCCACCACCCTGATTCAGCTACGTATTTATTTTATATGAGCTGTTACTTCAAGATATGCATAATTACTGTGGGGGAACGACGCATCTATCCATCTGCGCCTTCAAAGTCGAGCGAGAGAGAGAGGATGGATTGAGGATACCATGAAAGTTGGGCGGGGAACCATAAACTTCTCATCATCCAATTTACCCATTCATTGAAATGCGCACATCAGCTCATTAATGAGGAGTGGAAGCAAGTCCGAACTGAGTGAGTGGCTCTTCGCCGCTGACTTGATGATGAAATGGTTTGGGAGAGACCGTGCACAAGACAGCAAGGCAGGCTCTCTGCTCTGCTCTGCTCTGACGTGCACATTTTAACGATAATTGTGATACTCTGGGAGAGATTCGTGTGATATGCAAATGGAGTGAAATGCATAATGTGAATGGATCACGAGCACATTTTAACGGAGGAGCAGCAACTTGGGCTGAGGTAAAGAACGAGGGTCAGAGATGAGGTCTCCCTATTGCGATGATTATCTGGCATTTTGAAAAACAAAAAAGGAAATGCAAAGAAATGAGAATTGATGTTTTTGTGCATTTTAATCATGTACCAATAAAGATTTCTATAAGGCTCTTATCTCGATTACAAAACGGCAGCCCACCTATATGTTGAAATGAGTGGCTTAATTTGGATTTGACAGGACGAGGAGATGAGGGTCATCCCATCTTCATCATTCCGATCTACTCCTTGATAAAATACAGTCAGAGCTTTATCATATTATGCTCAAATATGCTCACGTTGTTAGCGTTTAGAGCAAAAGAGCAATTTGTGCACTCATGCCAACTTCAGCCCACTCCCATTGTTTATAATCTGATGACTTTCGTGATCCTTGACAATAGGTAATACGCAGTGTGGAAAAGCAAGACAAGAGATTTTTTTGTCTGTGTAGGCACTCTTTTGATTGAAGTGGTGCAGGGAGCCGTCGACAGATAAAAATGTAATCGGAAGAAGAGGCACAATAAAATACGAAGGAATTGGAACTAAATCCAGATGTAATTCAGTTGAACCGCGACCGGAATCTACATAAGCTATATTTTTAGAGTAATTTTCTCCTTTGCACATCTCCGAGAGCCATATTTCTTCGGACTTGTCAAACAAAAACAGTCATTTCCTCTATCCGCTTTCCAAGATCAGCAATTCCGATATCTTCATCACTCAACGGAAATAGCGAAGCTTTTTTGCATGCATTTGCATGCGTGCCTAAATTCTGATCCGTATAACAAGACGGATGTACAGGATTTTGTGTGATGCACACAGATTCTGCGGAGAAAAAAAATCTCTATATATTGCTTATAAACTCTTGGCACTAGTCTACGGTCTCATCCATGAAAACGTGTGAACAAGACACTGAAATCTCGACTTCTCTACAGAAAAAAATTATCGGCATAATTTGCCAACTTCCACTGGCTGAAGGCATTACGACAGAGTCTTTAGGGATTTTTTCTTCTTCTCTTCTTGTGATACCACAAAAGAGAAAAGAGGAGAGCTATATATCGAAATGTAATAATTTTTTTAGAGTTTTCTTTCAAAGAAAATGAAAGTCTCTCCACAAGAGAGAGAGAGAGAACAGGGAATATGGTTGGGAGAACAGTTACTGATAATAATCATATTATTAGGTTTCTTTACATGTTACTTTCTCAGTGATCCGCTAAACTGAACTCGTGATTATTTCTTAGGCTCCTCACGAAAATTGAGATTTGTGATCTCTCCTTTTTCAAACTTGCAAGAGAGCTAAAAATACCACTGAAATTCAAGAGTGGAAAAAGAAGAATGTCTGCGTTTTTTCTCAAAAATTTTATCTCAGATTTCAGACGAAAAAAAAGACTTTTATCACTCCTTTTCTCAACTTTCTTCATAAATGCGTTCAACCGCTGAGAGAGCGCTGAAAAGTTCCACTTGTTTGACTTTTTTTCAGAAAGGAGGAAAGGAAATTAAAAGGTGATTAGCCACTTTATTGTGCACAGACAAGGCGATAAAATAGAGGTCATCTATCTCACCACCTCATGTCTGAGCAAATTGCCAAAATATTGTGTAATCTTGTAGCATTAACTAATTGTTTGTTTTTGTGTACAAGAGGCAAGCTCATCCTTTTTATACCCGATTTATTCGGTTCCGACCGCACGGTAATTTGAGACAAGGAATTCCCGTTTGCTGTGCTGTTTCGGTGTACCACAAGCGTAATGCTGGCCTTTTCCCACCTCAAATAAACCCTTTTCCCCATTTTATTGCAACATCACATTCATATTGCCCTGGAAAAAATGGCAAGTTACACGTGGATAAATTGCTTACATTTCAAAGCCTGTTTGGAGCTTCCGCTTTGTGCGCAGACATGATACGCTCCGCTTTTCCCTCCAATGCATTCCCACTAGTTATTTATTGGTGGTGCAGTGCAAGGCAAAAGCTGAGAGAGGGATGAAAGCGACCTCGATCTCCATTCATGCTTACATAAAATCCCATATTTCATAAGTTTGTTCCCACACACATATTCACACACGGCTGGATGAATAAAACATTTTTTATCCTTTGTGACGTACATACATTTTTTCCAGAGAAAAAATCTACTGTTTTCTCCATATATCATGGAGAAAAGTGCTCACTTACATTTTGCATTACGTGTTTATATGCATCGCGCTTTCGCTGTTCGAGGATGAGTTCTGCTATTTTTATGAATTACATTCACGTCCACCTATCTACTCTTTGGCGGATGTGGATGTTCCAGATACCCTCGTGAAATTATCCATACAGACATGAGAGACCATAAAAGGAATGAACTTTCTCTTCTCTCTGCGTATCGCCCTGAAGCTAACCGACCAGGTACAGTTAGATAAGACTGGGTAAAAATAATAACGGCTTATGTGCCAACATGATACATAAAAGGACTCGTTGATTTCTTTTCACATTCAACATGCAAGCGGAAACGGTGAAAGAAAGAGGATCAAGGCACACACACACTCCAAAAGACCGCTAAACCAGAGAGCATGGAAGTAGTCGGCCAAGACCCCGGAATTTGGGTGGCTTCGGCCATACCCGTGTGCTCTCCTTTTTCACAAAAAAAACTTTTCAAGAGGAGAGAAAGTAGAGTAACAATAAAGCAGGCTTCGCATTGTATAAGTCCCTTTTGTAGTGCACTAGTGGCACGCGACACACGTATAACCGCTGTAATAACCATATGCCATATAAAAATAAACATGAATAATGGAAAAAGAACCCGTGTGGGTCTGCTCTAGCTCTCGCTACTTTTTTTGCAAATGTATGCCATGGGAAAAAAGGAAACAGCTTATTTTTTTGCAACGCTCTGGAGCGATAGATGCTAGAGAAGACGAGAAAGCCAAGAGTGGTGGGTGAGCATAACAATTTTATAATATTTTTCCTCAACTCCCTTTCCTCGTTTTTTGTTGTTCCTGCTGTTGAAAGCTTTTTTTCACAAGAGCGGCTTTCAACGAAAAAAAGAATGGAATATAGTACGTCCCAGAAAAAACTCTCTCTCTCTCTTGCTTTAAGCTTTTGGCTCACTTCACTCGTTTTCCCTCTGAGGATCGTTCTGCTGTTGCTTTCAACTCTGTGTGTGGTATGATGATTTCCTTTTACTGCTGTTGGGCTGCTCTTTCTCCTCACTAGTAGTTCAGCAGGAACAACCGTTCCTCTTGGTTTTGCATGGATGAAAAAAAAACTTTTTTCGCGAAAAAGTCGCAACACACATTGTACAAATATATGCTTATAAGAAGCTGTTTCATGGTACATAAAAAGGGGAAACAAGACCTTTGGCTAATGCAGATATTATGAATACTCCTTTTCTCAAGTATGAAAAGCACGCCCATGTATTTTACGCGACCCTTGGGATTTTCCTGGAACGTGCTTTGCGAGAAAGTGTCTGGCATCACTTTAAAATACGAGAGGTGTATACACATACACAACGAGATGTCACAGCGCTAATGGAGAAGCGTGTATGTATCTACATAATATTGTTTGTGTACTACCAAGGAAAGTAGGAGAAGCGTGTGCGGGGGAAAAAGAGAAAGCTGGCAGCTATCTACGCCGCGAAAAGGCTACCGCGACTCCACACTGAAAACTGAATGTTTCTTCCCACTATTCCACTTTGACTCCATTCCAATATAAAAAAATTGCAAAAAAGTGAAAGGCTCCATATAAGTATGCAATCCTGTCGGCATTTTTTTTGCCATTTTCTCCCTTTTCCAATTCGACTTTTAATTATCATCTCATATTTCCTGAAACGGGAAGAGGAGAGAAACTTCGAGTCTTTTATGATTACGTGGTGGTAGGAAAGAAAAAGGAGCAATGCCACCGCACCAGTGTCTCCACCTTATTATGACCCTTTCTTCTGTACGGCCCATTATTATGATTATTACCACTCAGCAATCCCATTTACCACTGTCCACGCAATACTCTTGGAACTTTTTTCTTTCTCTCTGTGAAAGAAATAATAAGTAGGGAGGCACACACTTTCTCCCCGCTTTTATGTGTATCGTCGAGCTTACCAAACAATCATTGTGAATTTTTTTGGTGAACTTCATGCTGACAAAATGGCATGGCTTTATGTTAAGCGAAACAATACTTTTTTTTTTGGCAAACTCCCTATCGATTTTCCACGACGTCTGTGAGTCAGCAGCACGACAAAAGCAGACCAAAGGGGAGCAGTCAGCAGTCTCAACACAAACGACACATCAGCTTCACTTACTCACCAACCACCGACGCCGCTTCCACTCCAGAAAAAGCTACCTCTCTCCGACAAATTCTCTTTTTTTTCTCTCTCTCTCTTCATACATACATATACAAAAATATTTTTGACTAGAGAGAAAAAAGGAAGGGCATTTTTTGGCTTTCCCAGTCGAGGAAAAGGAAAATGTGCAAAAAAATGCGAACGACTTGGAAGAGAAAAAGTGGAAGTACTTGTAGGAGCGAGAGAGAGAGAGAAACATCATGATGGCATTGGCACTTTTTGCTGCTTTCAGCATATTACATTTTTTCCAGGCTTACTCCAGGAAAAGCCACGAGAAAACGACGCCGTTGACTTGTTCAACGACAGCCGAAGGCATATGCCCGTTAAAATAAAAGGGTGTGCATGCATGCCTTTGCTTGTGCAGCTTAGCAAAAGTACGCAAAAAAGGGAGCATGTTGGAGGTCGAGATGTCCCATATAATATAACGACATGGATCTAGAGAGACCTAACGAACCACTTCCTCCTCTCTTTTTCCCATGTCGCTTCATCTCTTCTTTCTCTGTTACATAACCCGTAAAAAATGAATTGAGCAGAAAGGGTATCACCAGAAGAGCCGTACCAGCCAACATTCTTCCGAGAAAAAAGCACTTATCCTTGGCTTCCTCCTACAGGAAAAAGTGTGCCTATAGCAAGTACTACTACGACGCGTTCCAAGTATACCGCTGCAGATAAACTATTACAGGTCAAACTCGGAGAAAAATGTACTTTTTCCACCAGAATTTTTATATATAGAAAAAAAACCTTTTCCTTTCTCACTGTGCTGCTCACGTCAGCACCACACGTTTTCACTGGATTGTCCTGTGATTTCACCTCTGCTCGCAGAATAAAAAGAAGGAACGAAAGAGAGAAAGAGAAAGAATCTATGCCACGAGTTTTCCGTGTCCTTCAGGAAAAAATCTTTTTTTGACACACCTAATCATCCGCAACTCTCGGCGCTGTATCCACATGAAATAATCCTGTCTCAGAAAATGGGGTCGGGGAGAACCTATATTTTATGCGATGGAGTTAGCCTCATCTGTTTTATAGAATGACCTACCGCCTCTATCGACCTCGGCTGTTATTTCAAAGAAGCCCAGAGTGTGTGGGTAAGAACACCTTTACTTTCTACAGCCCGGATGATGGAAGCATGTACGCTCTCCACATCCATTTCTATTTCCTCTCATGTCCACCTTTTCGTTCTCGAGAAAAGAGCGTTATTTTTTCTACTTTGACGTACGTGCACATTAGGTAACATGAGATATGATGGGAGATTAGGGCGATGAAATGATGCGTTACTGACGACCAGAGCAGAAACAGAGAGAGAGAGAGCCTTGATGATGCTGAAGCTGATGAAGAAGATGACGGTGATAGAGGCTCTTGCCATTTTTTGCGAGCGTCGTCGCTACCACCACCAAAACACAAGAAAATATATATATTCTATAGATAGAACGAATCTGTTACCTTAAAAATTTATGGGGATAATAAAATATGTATCATGTGTCCATACACTTCATTCCACATCATCACGATTTCGCTGATTCTTGTCTCCTTTTCCTTTTTCAAATCCTCTTCATTCTCCTGCCATCCACATGCTCACAGATCTCACAGATTTTTAAGATCAATAAAATGTTAAAAAGGATGATGAAGCAGAGAGGGAAAATGCAACATGTTTTTGCTTCGTGTAAATGACGAAACTATAAAATCATTACGGCTACCCAAATTTAGAACAATGCTTGTGAAGATTCACATATATTTTTTGGGTGGTCTAACATTTTCCTCCCTAATGACTCGATACTTTACCCAAGGTTAATTTGATTTTAGAGTTGAGCGAGAAAAGGGAATCAGATCGATTGGGAAGCAATGTGAATCTTTCATGCTCACAAAGAGTTTTGTTCGGAGGTGCAGCAAGCAATTATTCAGATGCTCTGGGCTCATAGGCCTTTTTAAGGTAAATGATTTTCTCAATTAACGGCGATATGTATGCTTCACGCTTCCATCTCTGACGAGAGTGGAAGAGGGTGTTTCATTCAAAAAACGTGAAAGTGCTCGAGTATATGCCTGAGCCACGCAATGAGCCCATCATCATCAACAGCTTCGGTTGAAGACGAGAAAATTGGGATGATCTCTAGGATATGTGTGATGTGTGTGCATCAAATGAATCAAGATCATTTTTTTCTGTGGGGGAATGAAAAATCTCGCCCAGCGGACGGATGACGTTGATGAAGGAAGTAGTCAGGTGTTCACACAGGTACTACTTTTTCAATAAGGCTTTTTATCTCGTCTCTTCAGCGCTCATCTTAACTAATGTAGATAATATTAGTGCATCTTGATCCGGGCTTCTATCATCATCCACTTTTTTCATCTAACTTTCTGGAATCAAAAACACTTGTGCCCCTGAGAAAATTCACTTGCTCCGCGTTGCTGAAAGCTATACCTAAGTGATAGGGTGAGGGCTTATATTCTTATATGCCTTTTTGTATCTGGGCCAAACAAAAGATTTTTAAAGGGGATAAAAATTAAGCATGTATTCATTCTTCATTTCAAACACATTTCGTACACATGTGGATATAGTCAATAATATGCTGAAGGAACATGCATCTTTGAAAATTACATCCAGCTCTCGCAGACACCGGTTCGATTTCCTCTTTAATTGAATGCAAATCAGCATCCTCATTCTCGTGTAAATAAAGAACAGCTTCACCTCATATAAAT
>JAHZMY010001062.1:0-12600 GCA_027743915.1 Seira sanloemensis
AAAACAAGACATCACGCTATCGCATTTCTTATCAAGTTTTTACGCCTTTCTCGTACGTAAAATTAGTTGTATAATTCAAAACAACCAAAACTTAAGATGTGACTTCGTGTCTTCGCCACATTCCTACTCGGTTACGATGTCATTGTATTATATTGTAAACATATATTTTGGACTTCCTCCAGGGATGAAATCAGCTACTGAACATGTGCTGCACTGATGATGAGTTTTTTTTTGCAAAACTCATTATGGGCCCATTTGTTTTTGCCTTGTAACTCATTTTGCCTTCTTGAATGATTTTTAAAAGAGAATATCTTGTTTTACATAATTTTCGTACGAGAAACTGAGAAATAAGAATGGAGGGCATTCATAAAACTTTAACGGATAAGTGTGAGCCATGAGCAATCTCAAATATTTTTAATGGTCATTCAATCTTAAATATGAGAAAGTACCATTGGGGAAAACAAATAAAATTGGTTTACTACATGAGACATGCATGTGAACATCAGCTCATATTTTGTAAACACGGCTTGCCACTCCATCTCAACTAGTCCACACATTTTCTTATCCAAAAACTGGTAAATGTGCAAATTCACTGGACCTAAACGTGTTAATGAGTAATTTTAAAAGAGAATATCTTGTTTTACATAATTTTCGTACGAGAAACTGAGAAATAAGAATGGAGGGCATTCATAAAACTTGAACGGATAAGTGTGAGCCATGAGCAATCTCAAATATTTTTAATGGTCATTCAATCTTAAATATTAGAAAGTACCCATTGGGGAAAACAAATAAAATTGGTTTACTACATGAGACATGCATGTGAACATCAGCTCATATTTTGTAAACACGTCTTGCATCTCAACTAGTCCACACATTTTCTTATCCAAAAACTGGTAAATGTGCAAATTCACTGGACCTAAACGTGTTAATGAGTAATTAATTCGTGTTGGGGCGAGATAATTAGCAAATCAAGACATCAACGTCAGCAATATCCTTTTTACTGACATTATCCACTAATACAAATCTAGTTATTCAAATTCACAAGGCTAATGCAAGTTGTATATTTTTGTTTTCACCTTAAATGCAACTCAAGGGAAATTAGATAATGAGGAATTGAAGCACAAGCTATGGCATTGCCTTGAACGAAGAAATCGATTTTGTCAGATCTCATTTGTTTTGATCCCGGCATGCCCTGCCTCTTTGTTACAATTTCCCTTCAACCTAATTTCTCTTGTCCGTAGAACGGAAAAACTGAGCAATGAAGCAACAGATAATATATTTAGCTGGAAAAGTAAACCAGGCGGTTTTACCAGGAGGAGAAAGCGTGACGGTGGCATAACGTTTGATACCTAATTATGTGAAAAAAGTAAAAGACGAGGGAAACAGACCATCACGATGAAAATACATTATCCAAGGTCGCAACTGTCTCTGGTCTCTTTTTGTTTGACTGTATTAAAAGTAGATCATTCACAGTTGGGTAATCAATAAACACTGGAAAGAGAACCCAAACGTGCAAGCGAACATTACATAAAACTGATAGGCATTTTTAATCTCGATAATATGAATTATGAGAGCCCATTCACACGCCTATTTTAGAAAAAATGTTATTCCTACACTCAGATTAAGTACCATTGTAATTGTAGACAATTTATTATTTAAAATATAACTCGGTAAATCCTAAATTTGACGAAAGAGCAAGTTTTAAAGAATACTTTGTAACATTATATAGATTTCAAGAACTTTTTTAAAACGAAACAACTGCGATATCACGCATTTTATTAATTCGACATCCGGACCATTGGAATTCACAAACTTTGCAACGTTTCAAAGTCTTGACAATGGGACGTCTTTCTCAAGATTCTCAATCACTTGGGGGGAACTCTGAGGGTAGGAGAAGCAGAGCAGAATTTGACAGACTCGATGACTAGCATGCTGGCAATCAACAGCGTCGAAGCAGAGTCACCATTTCTCACAAACAATGAAACAATCTCTGATGAGGAGACCAACTCAGCGACAGTTTCCCCTGGAGACACAATCACATCCCAGACTTGGCCGATCATGCCCAAAGTTCTTTCCAAAATTGTATTAGAATCACCTTATCTGCGGGATGATGGAAAGGATCCCAGAAAACAGTTGATTTGCAATAGCAGCAGTGAAGATGACGGGGATAGTCTCAGAAAAAGAATTGACTCTTACGCACCTGAAGTTTTCAAACCGACAAAGATCGGACCTCAGGTAATAATTATCTTTATATTGGGAGCAATAGCAGCAGTGAAGATGACGGGGATAGTCTCAGAAAAAGAATTGACTCTTACGCACCTGAAGTTTTCAAACCGACAAAGATCGGACCTCAGGTAATTATCTTTATATTGGGATCGCTTACAATTATATAGAAAATTGTTAAGCATTTAAGGTGCTAAGTTAACAAATTGCATCCAGAATTGCGTCACTTATGGAGATCATTCCCTATATGGTATATACGCAAAGACGCAAAAATACCTAGTTCCAAAATTCCATTTTCCATTGGAAACGGTTCATGACATCCCAAGTATTTCTTGTTTTCTTGAACGCGTTGTTTACAAATTTTGAGCAAGGTCAGGAAGGAAATGGAAGAGGAATATTTTTGAAGCTTGTTGCCAATTCAAATAAGACTACAACTTACGACATGTAAATATTTTGGCATCATTCCCAGACAGACACCGCGTGTAGCTTTACAAACCCTAGCTCATAAGGTATTAACCGTTAAACTAGGATACAGACATCAAAGTAAGGAAATCTCATAATTTTAGACAAAATACATGTCTCTCTACAATTTCAGATTAGTTTGATTCTTATTAAATAGTTATTATGTCTCAAGGACAAGGATATGCAAAGACTGCATTGCATATGCGAAATTAAAAAGTCATCTTTTCTAGAGCATTGCACCGGGTGGTGATTAACATAATTATACACATCATTTTCCACAAGCAGATTTGATAGCGATAATCGGTTCCAGTTTTATTTTTTGATATGAGCAGCCAATCAAAATTCTGGTATCAAAACACACCCACCACACCACCGAAAACCCATCAATTACTTTAATTGCCAATACAAGATAAAGTTGTAAGATATAAAAATGAAAACTGCGATTCAACTTTGAGCTGCATGAAAGTTCGTCTTTCGGTACAAGTGTGATAAACGTTCTCTTTGAAATTTAATACAATTACTACACAATCTCCTGCAATCATCACAAAAAAGAACTTGCTATTCAAACGAATGCTGCGCAATTGATAGCGAAAGAAGGACTGTTATGTATACCACCAAGCCGATTGAAAAACTAAGCGGACATTTGAATGCGAACTTTACTAAAGTGATCATTATTAGGTGATTTCTTATTTTAAGTAAATACGTCTCAAGATACCAATTACTGGTAAAGTCGTCTAGATAAACGATCCTTTAAATAAAAAACCAATGTTGCCGGAGATGACGCACATTGCACAAGTATAATTTCATACTGGAAGCTACGCTACACAAGTAAATATGTATTACATGAAGCGCCTTAAACAATTTGAAATGAGGAGTGGAAATTCCTTACAAAACTTTTGGAACAAAAGGTTTTTAATAATTATGCACTTCTTGAATCGTACAACTCAGAAAAAATGCATGTTAAATATTATATTATGTACTTTTAAATCAACATCAATAACTCTGTTAGCACAACAGAACAAAACTTCTTCAGAAAACTTGAGTCATTGAAGCAAGGAGCCTCGTAGACGCAAAGATTAATAATGGTTTTGCTGACCTGACCTTTCCATAACGAGGAGAAGCGTGATAGTGGCAACAAGTTAGGAATCTGAGGAAAAGGTAGTATCTGACCAACTTCAGCTACATATAACAAAACGTCAGCATACCCCACAACGTTTAGCATCATACCATTTACAAAGTTTGACCTTTCATTGATCCACGAGAAACGGAGGCAGCCAGTGCCAATGAATTTTTTATTATTTTTAAACTCATGTTCCATGTTCAATTGCTTAAAGAAACAAAAGAAGCGACTGGGTGGGGGGATTGATCTCGAAACATGTCTTAAGCAAAAATATGTTAACGTGTCCAGAATGCAAAATCAACCATTCCCCTAATTAATATAATTTCCTTTGAAAACAAAATATTCATTTTTAATATCCAGCATTGAACAAATTAAGAGGTTTAAATAAATGTTCGCTGATTTAAACAACAAAGAGAAAACATCAGGCAGAAAGTTTGCAAATTGCAATTGATCTCTATGCTAAAATGTTGTTAAAAAATACCTAGTTAATCAAATACAAAGACAATTCCTAGTTTTATTAAGCTGAATTTCAAGTACGCCGCTGTAGAAGAAAGTATGTCTTTCATTTGTGTGGCATTTGTGATTTTGAAGATTGTATCCTTAAATGTCTGTCAAGCTTATCTCAAATCTGACGTAAAACAAGAGACAAACAAAACAAAAAAGCTGAGTTTCATTGACTCTTGAATACTACGTCTTGCTTCAATATACTATACGGTCTGACTCATTCAAATACAATTTGTCAACGTGTTTTCAAAAAAAATTCCATTTGCTCAGTCCCTAAAAAATTCCCTTTTTGTTGCGTATGGTAAGAGCCACATGGTAAATGTAAATTCACTTGTTGAAGAAGCCCTGACAGTCTTTTTACTACTTTGCAAGAAGATATTGGGGAAAAATCTGGGATGATATCCCTGCCTTGCCTACGTCAACATGGATGATGTCAAGGGCAGAGCCGTGCTTTTCCCATCAATCCTGTTTTTGTCAGTTGCACTATCTTTATTAAATTCCATTCGTCTAGGAAAAAAGGTGTTCACCATTACCTCTTATAATTCCGAAAATCTCAATATTCTTAATCAAGATTTTGCTACAAAATGACAGCTTTCTCCCAAAAACAAGTAAATGATGTGCTAATCGATTTGTTCATAAGCTGGCAAAAATCATTGCCATTTCAGAATTTTCTCGCTTCATTCAAAAGGGCACGGCACTGGCACCTACTACCTACATGTATATTTTTCTACTTAACATAAGTATGAATCCTCATTAACAAAAAAAGTATACTAAAAAATAGTTTGATATGTACTAAAAACATGCTTTTTTCATTATTTTCATGAAATGAGTATAAAGTACGGCGCAAGCTAATGACACTTTTAGCTAGACACGAATGTAATTAAAAGCTACGCTACGATATCATTAAGCATGGCAAAAGGAATGATATCAAACATTTTTGACGATTTATCGTTATGAACTTGATGATGGTTCATCTTTTGATATACATATACACAACTTTATATCCTTAATTAAGTCGATTGAAGCATGTGCACTGCCTTAAAAATCCATTTTTTAATTTCCAATTGAATTCCATGCCGTACATGACATCAAAAACGGCATCATCACCACATCCATACTTTAATATCGCTCGCGTTATGACAGAAAAAGACAGAGTTGTATCCAGCTTCCCTATTTTTTACTTTTACGCATTTAGAATAGACGCGTCGTAAGCCAATTTGTCTTTAACCAACAACGACTAAATTTTTAAATAAATGAAACTCACTCTCCAAGTTGAAACGAACCTCAGTCAGGATCCTAGTCTTGTACTGACAACTTACGATACAAAAAGGGAAGAAAAATCAAAGGAATTATAGCAAAAATCTTTATCCTTTTCTCAGACAAGGATTTGGAGCTAACTTCTTTTGCCTGTCATTATTTCCGTAATCTTATCACCATTTATAAATATCAAGTATTCCATCCAGGAGGAACTTTCTAAAAATTTTAATGCAAAGATTACCGTTCTATTTCTTTCTGTGAATGAATTTTTTTCATTTTGGTGTGCCACTCTTAGATCACAAATATAATCGCACCAGTTTCCATCCATCGGAAACCAGTTTGACTCTGCTTCTAACTGAGAACTTAATTGATTTTCTCTTGTACTAATATACAAAAGTGACTGGTAGTGGCCTACTGGAACACTGAGTTCCTTCAACTATATAAAGGCTGTGCTCTGTTCCTCATATCTTTCACATCTCCGCTTTTGTTGGAGTGAGGAAAGAGAGCGTTTCCCTGAAAATTGGAACGGTGACGTTTTTTTGCGCTTGTGGTGCGCGCAATTCTAGAAATCCTGCTAATATTATTTGTTCACCCTAGTGAATTATCGAAAAATTTAGTTTCTGCCAATGGTGGAAACTTGTAAAGTTCTGAAAGTTTCTGAAAGTAAAAGTATTTCTAGCTTTCCCCTTTAAAGTTTTGATTTAGCAATAAGCTGCAATCATGCTTTTACGATCAGATACTCATTGCAACCTGGAAGTGCCCATTCAAGTAACCACAGGGCTACCAGAAAAGACAAAATGTACATACTCTCAGGTACGTACATACGTTATAAGATTTTCAACAAATTATTAGATATTTAAAGCAGTCATTGCGGTCGGTCAAATGAGGTGACAAATTCGATTCGAGAGTGAGAAAATCAGAGTGAAAGTAAAAAAACCTATTGGAGAGAAATTGTCGTAATTGTTCAAAGAGTAAAGTGCAAACATTTAGAATCAAGTTTTCAACACCAATTATTGACCAACAAAAACTATTTTTTCATTTGAAATAAACCACTCTTGAATAAAAAGTTCAGACTTGGAGAGATTAATTCATCATTGTAGACGATATTATTTTGACACGAGAAATCATTGGATTTTTTCAACAACACTTCAGACAGAGGGTGTTATGTATGGCCTGTTTGTTCCAATTTTTCAACAGAAATGAACGATTCAATGAACTCTTTTTTTTGAATGGTGTGATTGTGTCCAAAAAAGAAAAACATTGGATGGCAGGACAGGATCAAATTGAGTTAACGAATGTAACGTCAACGTGTTTGTAAATTGAGAGTTTATGAGTTATGCTTTTGTCAAATCACACATTTCATAAGACGAATTTCCATACGGACAATTTTGCTTTTGGCTAATACTAAATGGCCATGAAAAAAGATCGATTAAGTAAGAGTGAGGTGGTGACAAGAAGGATCGACCTAGTTAAGTATTTGCTGAAGAAACAACAGAATTAAAGCCGTGATTTGATAAATGATCCCTGATAGCATTTTTTACGAATATCAAATGTAGTAATTTCTTGGTTCTATATCGTCTGATTATCTTTTCTAGCGAATCATTAATTTTCATAAATTCCCCACATGTCACAATCATTCACACACTAGTCATGACATGAGTTTGAACAAAGTCATTTATTGCGACAGTTGAAACGATCATGTCTGATTTATTGAGAGAAGAAGATGATGACATAATGTCAAACTTTGATTTTCGGGTCAACCTTTTTTATCCAGCTTGATTCACTTACGTCATTCACACCAAGCTCAAAACATTCACGTGTAATTGCTGATTTCTCTTAATCTCTGGACATAATTTTTTATACTTTCCTTGATGCTTGAAATGCAATAGATTAATACTCTCAATTTTTTAATAACTGTCTTCACACTATGAATGAATAAACTTGAATTACAGGTAATGGCAGCCATAGCAGTATCATTAGGCTCCATGATCATCGGATTCGGATCTGCATACACATCAACCGCACTTCCAACGATGAATGAAGAGCATAACTCAACCCTAGTCATTCACCCGGATGGAGCAGAAGCCTCTTGGATCGGAAGCTTATTGCCACTAGGCGCCCTTATTGGCGGAATTTGTGGAGGAACTTTTATCGAATATTTTGGAAGAAAGACTACCATTTTAGGAACTGCATGCCCCTTCATTATATGTAAGCTCATGTTCACAACTCACAACCATTGTCAGCTCTTTTTAAATGGTTTCAAATGACCGAAAATATTCTTTACAGCCTGGCTACTAATCGCATTTGCGCAAAACGTATGGTTCGTCTATGCGGCCAGGTCCTTGGCAGGCTTCAGCATTGGCGTCGCTTCCCTATCTCTCCCAGTCTATCTTGCAGAAACAGTTCAGCCTGAAGTCAGAGGCGTTCTCGGTCTTTTGCCAACATGCATAGGTAGGGGTTCAACTCCTTATGATAATATAAGACCTCATCAAATATCTACTCGAATGTCCCTATATCTCTTTATATTAATTTTTCTATTTGATGATAATGAATCTAATCAATAGGAAACATTGGAATCCTCATTTGCTTCACGGCTGGAAGTTATCTAACATGGGATACTCTCGCGACCCTGGGCGCATGTCTCTCCGTTCCATTCTTGGTTTGCATGTGTTTCATCCCAGAAACTCCAAGATGGTACGTTGCAAAAGGAAGAGAAGAATGTGCAGAGAAAGCCCTGCAGTGGCTAAGAGGAGCTGGAGCTGACATTCGGCCCGAGATGAGTGAGATCAAGAATACTCATTTGATGACCAAGAAGTACGCTACAAAGTTGACCGACCTGTTTGGCAAGACCTACCGCAAATCTATTCTCGCCTCGCTGGGTCTCATGTTTTTCCAGCAGTTTAGTGGAATCAACGCGGTTATCTTTTACACAGTTTACATTTTTGAACTAAGCCAGTCGTCCATCGACAGTAATCTCTCAACAATCATCGTTGGACTGGTTAACTTTGGAGCTGTCTTTGTCGCAACCCTTTTGATTGACCGACTTGGTCGTAAGGTGCTCCTAATCATTTCAGATGTTCTCATGATATTTTGCTTGGGGATTTTGGGAGCGTTCTTCTACCTAAAAGAGGTCAACGCCGAGCTGACTGAAGGTCTGGGATGGATCCCACTTGCCAGCTTCATGTTGTTCGTAATCGCCTTCAGTTTGGGCTTCGGACCAATCCGTAAGTAGTTTTTTTTAAAATTGAAGCAGTTCAAATTCAGAGCTATTTAATAATTCTTGTTATTTTTTTATTTTTTTTAGCGAGACCATTCCGAAGAATCTCATCAACTGCTAATCTTAAACCTTTGCCGATGGGCTTGTAAATTGTAAAGTTAACTATGAATCATTCGATTTCTTGTTTCTGCATAATTATATTTGTTAAATACGACTAATTTTGTTGATAATTAAGGATAACTCCAGATGATAATTTATAAATTTGTAACTGTACATATTCGTGATAACAATAAAATGTGGACTATAATATGAACAAGAGAAAAGTGGTAATAATTATCACACCTTTGTATTTTTTGCAAGTCTACAAATTCTAAACGACTGACTTGTAAGCTACATAAATGTCCATGCTTGCCATGCTACATACATAAATGGTTCAACGGACCATTAGCTACATAAATGTATTGGTGTGACATGAGAAAGTTAAATTTTCAAAAAGAAACGCATACCTATATATCTGTGCATTGCATACACATCTCTAACCATCATTAGGCCAAGCTTATCTCTAAAAAATTTTGTTACAATTTGCTTTTTAAAAATCAAACGTATATATAATTTATATCATATAAATTCGTGAACATTAATGTGAAATAGGAATTTAATTGTTGAGAATTTGGTGGCATCAAGATCTTATTCTATTTTCCTCATTTTGTTATGTTGATGCTTGCAAAATCAATCTAGAGCACAAAAGGTTAGATTAAATTTCTTTATGAATCTTTCTAGCCGTTCTTCCCTTTGTACTAATTTCGATTACTCCATAAAAAATTGTCAGTTCATCGTCGAGTACGAATACTACTAAACTAAATAAATATTTTTATGAATCCATTATAGCCTTCACTAGTTTGTGCCAGATCCTTATACTCAAGATTCTTGAGCACGAAGAACATCATTGAGAACGAGTTGGGTTCCCAGACTACCAATTGAATCCAATCACTGTATTTTTTTGTTCATAATCTTTCCCGGATATTAAATTCGTTTCTATGAAATATATTTTTATGAAAAATTACAAAGTAAAACGTACCCATAACTTGAACCCTGCAAATGGCGCAAGTATCACATTCTACATCCCATGACCACATGGCAACAGCGTTCCATTTTTTTAAGGTGAACATTTTCTCATTCTTGTTGTTGTCCAGCTCAGCCCCACCGATCTCCATTTCTTCAGCTCCTCCAGATCTCGAAGCCATTACAATCATAAAATACTAAATAAAAAACTATCCTTATTGTTTCGAATTAGCCCAATGAAACCCCAAGTTTAAAATTTCCACAATAAAATAGTACTCACAGGCAGCTACACCAGTTTGGCCTAATTAAATTTATCCGAGTGAACTGCCAAACTGTCTTCACCTATCCTCTCTCGATGAAAATATCATAAAATAACAAATTTTAATCGATCTTCGTCATATGATTTTAAATATCCGAAGCGCGCCCAAAAAAAACTAGAAAGATGATATGAACATGTGTATCTACGTTCTATTTACATCATTCCCCTAAACAAGTTTCTCTCCACGATACAATACAGCATAATGGCATTTCTCGCCATTTAGCTTTAGATCTGTCAGATACAAAGTTGAGGTGCCGAAAAAAATTCTTCTTGATAAAAGTCTGAAGGGGTAAATGTATAATGAAATTTATAATGTATCATGTTTAATTTCGGATTCGGTATATCAACCTGAATAAGGAAAGTGGTAATATGAGTATGTCGAGTAATGAAACATGATGACAATACGATTTTGTTGAATTTTAATAAAGCACTTAAAGGAGGACCCGGAATTAAAAGAAGGGGGAAAGTAAAGCGTAAGTAAAATAACTGCCTATTTTAGAGCTTAATTTAACTCCCATAATAAAGTATGATCCTCAGGTATGCTCCCATGGCCACAAATGAAGTTTTTATAAAGAATTTACGGTAACTGATGGTCCAAATGGCATCAAAGTCATAGTTATACAACTTAAAATTTGGAGAAATGTCCCCAAAATTTCTAGAATTGCCCCATTTACGCCCATGTTGATGTAAGGTTCTCTCAGGTGCTTAGTAGGCCATAAAATCAACTTTTTCCACCTTATGTGTCATCCACCGCCCATTCCAAAGAAAATTAGACAATCATATAAATAAAACGAGATTTGCTTCGTAAAGTTTAACACGATAACTTTATTTCATGATCATCACACGGTTCCCTTACAACAAATAAATTATGTATAACATTTCAAGGAATGGTTGAACAAACGCTATAGGCTATATGTCGTATTCGCAGTACCATCGCATCAAAATTACATACATTTTAACTAAATATTTAAAAACAAAATGTGTATGTATTTACTAAACAAAAACCTAGCCAAGATTTCTGGTCTAGAATCGGTATCACATAGTGTTGGATAAATTCATATATATCAGATAATATATTATTAACTTGTTTTGCAATATTTTTATAACAATTCAAACTGTAATTGATATTAACAACTGGAAAAAATAAAAATAGTGAACCTAAATTAAGCTGCCAACGTCGTTGACAATTTAACTTGGAGCAGATCGGAGGGGGCTATACAAATTTCTGTAATGACAAGCCAACATTGCACCGAAAATCTGGAAATGGAAACAATGTGATTAGAAAGAAACGACATTATTAAACAAGAACATATTTCACAATTGACCATCTGAAATTTGCCCTAAATATTGCGTCAAATTTTGGCACCACGTAAAAATGTATTATTACTTGCCCCGCAAACAAACAACGCTATATAAATATAATTACATACTTTTACTAACATCTGAATTGGATAATATTACCCCATACCAAAAAAATCAAAGGTGCAAGAAAGATAAACAGTGTGAAGGTGATTAGATTTGATAAGTACTTTACGTAAAACACTAACGACATTTAAAATACGAAACGTTTATTTTGAGGATAGAAAGAGCTAGGTAGCAATGGATTTGGACATCGGGATCATAGTATTTTTTAAAAAAACTGCTCCAACTATCTGCTCCAAATATTTAACTTTTATGGGAAACTACAAAAGCAGTTTAAAAGAGGAATTTTTTTAAAACACCATTATTTTAATTTGACTTGGCATCGTATTTACAATTTACGTTCAATGTAAAAGACACGGCACGCACAATAAACTTCTTAGGTGACTAGACAAGTAGTAACATCATGCGATTGCGATCCAGCAGAACGAGGTATTAAAATAATTTAGGAAAAGCGTTACAATTTCAAGTTTACAAGTCTTCGAAAGACCAGTTCGATTACCAGGTAGAGCGAGAGATGTTAATTACAGAAATGCAGAAGGATTTCCACCCAGAGGGTCTTTCTGGTTTCGGTATCTCCATACCAGCCACACCCCCATAAACTGTGTTAGCATCCATAGAATAACATTTACAAGATTCAAGACAATGAAAGCAAAAGCGAAAACAAAAATATTTTTTGTGGACGAAAATAAGTAAACTGACAATGCCGTACCTCAGTAAAGCTGAAAAAAAGGCTGACTCCGCCGACAAGTTGGAATGCTTCTCCGATCCCCTCCCGAATTTTGTCCGAGCACGTCGGGCATTCACATGTCGCATTCGGTTCTAGACCTGTACAATGGCAAGCCATCTGAATACGAAAAAACAATAGATTGTGTCAATTTAATCTGGTTAAAATAAAAAAGTATTTTCCATTCTAGCATCCTCTACCCAGTCTACTGATTAGTAAAAGTGGATTAAACAGTCATTTGTCGTGTCATGAAGAACTTACAATCTTTATACACGAGGGGTGGTCAAGTG
>JAHZMY010001063.1:0-10114 GCA_027743915.1 Seira sanloemensis
TGAATGGGCTCATTGCGGCAAAAAGTTTTTGCGTGGGTTTCCCCGTTTTCCCTTAATCATGTATGAGAGTTTTCACCCGAGTGCAGAAATCATTGGAAAGTGTTTGTGGAGCTCTGACAGGGTGAAATTATGGAACTCATTACTAGCCATGATGGAGAAAATGAGTGGCGTGTGAGTCGCTAAAAGCGTCCTCCTCTCATCAGCACCCAGAAAGTCAACAAGTTTTTTTTCGCGTCGCTCAACTCCTCCAAAAGTACCTAGTGACATGTGCACACACAAAGCTGAAATTAGATTTGAAGAGTTTACCATTTTACTGTAGTATGAGCAATCACTCACTTAAATGAGACAGAGTATTATGGATTATCCCAAAGGATTCGCTCAAGAAGAGAGAGAGAGAGGAAAAAAGTTGATTCGCGCCCTCAATAATTTCCATTTACAACCTCATTAAAATTTGAATATAATAGAAGCAGCTAGTGTACATGGAAGCTTGTAATATGCTTTTTTTACGACACTGCTTCATAACTGTATCACCCATGTTTCAACAGCTCATTTTCTAATGAACACATCATAAAAGTCAGAACTGGTCAGGAGAATTTGATAAGAGAAAAAAATGGTTTCATTTTCTTATCTCATCATTCATCACAACAATCACAAGGTTTGTTTTTCAGAGAGAATAGCCCATCTCACCCCTCTTCCCGAGGAGAGGTGAGAAAAAGGGTTTTTCTTTATGGTGGCTGTAACTATTTTACCTGGGAGAAAAAGATATTCTATTCAGGATTTGCATAACAATTGAAGCCCACATCTCTTAGAGAGCGGATGGCGTCAGCGCTGCATAAAGTGTATTAATTTTCGTACAATTTTTCCCTCTTTCTCTCTCTCTCCATCTTTGCATACCTCTTACAAAAAATGTCTTACATGAGAATTTTTTCAAAAAAAAAACTGTGGAGCCGCCAAGGTACGAAAAAATATTTTAGGGAGAGAAAAAGGGACTATAACTTTTGTTAAAAATGTAACCTCCCTTCTTGTGGGCTAGCGATCTGAAGAAATTAAAATTCCTCATTTATTATGTGAGAGTGTAGAGTGAGCCCGAAAAGCCATTAAAAAGCTACATAAAATTACGACTACAAACTCATGACTAGCTTTAGGAGGAGAACAGGCCTTGTATGAAAACGCTAAGGGAGGAATAGAATATTTTTTCCCTGTGTGCATGTACATACTGCATACACGCATTTTACGGCATCTCCAAAGAGATAAAAATAGAGAGCCGGAGAATGAGATAGAGAGCGACATGTACTGATTTACATTTTCTTGCTTGTTCTTCCCAGGAAGGAAAATATTGAAAAAATATGTATGTGTGTGTGTACGAAAAGAAGAGGACATTTTCGTTTCATAAGCGACTCCGTTTTTTAAAAACTGGGTATGTATGTATGTATATGCATAGTAACTTCCAATCTCACACAGCAAAAAGGAATGACTCTGTAAGTACGTATTTTGTCTGACAAGTTGTGAAGTGGCAACTGGCAGCTCGTAAAAAAGCCTATTGCACAACTCACTTCAGCGACGTTGTCGTCTTCCGAAAGTCGTCACACTTTGGCTACAAATTCTCTCCTTTTTTATTTCGAGCCAATGTGCAAAAAAATCATAGAAATGCAAGCAATGTATACAAAAGAACAGGGGGAAATATGAAATGAGGGAGAGTTTTGAAGGAATGAGGGCTTTTTTAACGTCTCACACAAAACACTTTACTCGCAGGGCAGACCACCGTCGACTCAAATTTCTTTTAAAGAAGATGTCGAAAAAGACGGTGAGCCTTCCACTTCCATATACAGACTGAAAGGGAATTTGCTCTGGTGTCCGAACCATGTAATAATTTTCTTTCAAAAGTGAGACTCACACATTCAGGTAAGGAAAGCTCTCTCTCTGGAAAAGAGGTTGTAGGAAAAGAGGTTTATTTTTTTCCTCGTCGTTTGTATAGTATCCTATCATCCCACACAAAACACTATATATTCTGTTCAAATTCCTTTTTCCAAAACGAAAACGTCGTAGAGTCTCTCGATAATTGTCTGGGGGTAGTTAAAACCGTACAAAAAAGGCTTGACTGAGCCTTCCAACAATCATCTCTTGAGAGTGATTCAGTAGCGAAAAGGCAAGAATTTTAAGGAGTGGCGCTCACACTAAATCGCATAAAAGGTCTTGAAATCAATAAAATAGTCCATTTCACAATCACATGAGAAAAAATGTGCATGCAAAAGCCAGAGAGAGAGAGAGAGAGAAGTTTAGTTCTTGAAAATTATAATATGCTGGTGTGAAATGAGCAAACGCGCTCATTCTTCTCTCGCGTGAAAACAAAGATATGTAAGCTTTATGAGAGGCAGAAGAAGAGAGAGAGAGAAAAAATGCAAAGATGACACAAAATCGCCTTTTCAAGACATCACCTCAAAAGTGGGTTGATGTCTTGTTCAGCCGGTGTGAAGAAATGCCGATAAAATACGGCATGTACCTGGCTCAAAGTTTACACTGAAGCAGGTCTCATGCCTCATCAATTTCACATTTTTCGTAGGCTGCAAAAAGCCGTACGTGATAATGAAGAAAAAACATTGTCATGAGTCACGGTGAGCCTCTCACAAGGAAACCTCTTAAAGGTATGGGATAACCGCGCTATAACAAATTAAAGAATGCTGCACATTTAAGAAATATTCACTTTTTCTTTTGCAATTTCGCCGCAAAGCTTGCCCGAATATTAAATGAATGACGAAAATCTTGCAAAAATAAATAATTTTTGGAAATTGCATTCCTCCGACCTCCCGACAGCTGAAGATTTTTCTTGTGAGTTTGAGTGAATAGGTTCTTGTAATCGATAAGGTAATACTAATGGCATTTCCACCATCCCAGCAATTTGACTTTTTGAGCGAGAAGAAAACACGAGTTTTTTCTCTCTCAGAACGCATGTACTTGAGTCTGCGAGGACGATGAAAAATGACATCTTAATCTTACAGCTTATCAGCATAACTCCATTTCGAGAAGGAGAGCAGGAATCTATAGAATTCCAGCAGCTGTGGCTGTGCTCTGTCCATCCTCTCTCTCTATCATTTCTCAAATACTTACACGAACTCCTTCCCGTTATTAATTAAAATCACTTTGGCCCAATCAAGGAAAAATCAAGATGCGACTCAAACCTCGTCTCCTGTAACGACACAGAGAGTGTTTTGTGTGAATGAATCAGGATTTTGATCTTAATCTTACAGCTTATCAGCATAACTCCATTTCGAGAAGGAGAGCAGGAATCTATAGAATTCCAGCAGCTGTGGCTGTGTTCTGTCCATCCTCTCTCTCTCATTTCTCAAATACTTACACGTACTCCTTCCCGTTATTAATTAAAATCACTTTGGCCCAATCAAGAAAAAATCAAGATGCGACTCAAACCTCGTCTCCTGTAACGACACAGAGAGTGTTTTGTGTGAATGAATCAGGATTTTGAAACACCTTCGAAAAAAAGTCGCACCGCGATAAACACACATGGCCCGATGGCTCCTAAAAGCCATGCCTCGTTAATTCACTTTTTACAAGGAATAATATGAATAAGGACAGGTTTTCCCCTTAAGAGGTTTATGACTTTACACCATAATCATAACTCAAAGGCAGTAGTGCATGTAGATGCGTCATAAAAACGCGGCCAGTTTGCCCCAGAGTACACACATTCGCACACACACCATTCTTTTCCGTGTCTGGTGCTAATAATATAAAAAAGTGGAGAAATGACATGTCAATCATCATAGGCCGAGCTCTCGTGGCTTTGCCACTCTCTCTCTCTCTCTCTCTCTCTCTCTCTCTTAGAATTTACATTTTGCTAAGTATAGAGCCACTCTTTTGTACGTATGTATTTCACAATATTGAGATAAGGGGTTATGCCACATGTGACATGTCATGTGCAGAGGGAAATAACTCCATGTATCATAAATACTTCATTATTTCCATGTAAGCCCGAAGAAATTACGTCCACTCGCCTACTAAATTTCCTTATTACTATGCATCAGATAAAGGCCGTAAAAACGGGAAAGGTGTGCTATGGTTATGAGCTTCTGTTTGTGAACATTTTCCTCTATCAAAGCAATCTCTCTCTCTCTCTTCTTAAAGGAGCTAGGAGAAATTTTTTGTGATCACCATCATCCTTGACTCGGGCCTGGTCAAGTGTTTCTGACTGCATCTTAATTGCTACTTTATTCCTCATGGCGAAACAAGTACGGGAGTTGTTTCCACGCGCGGAGAATTATATTCTTATTATTATTACTCTACTTTCGCGAATCGGCGGAGGAAGTGAGCAGGTGTCACTGATTTGTCACATTTGCGTATATAAACTCAGAAGAAGGAGAAGAAGAATAAAAAAAATATCATTATATGGCTCTTCCAAGCTCGGAGAGAAATTGTTTGAGGGTAAATTGATCTGCTTGAGTTGTGAATTACATGGGCCTACGCTCCTTTCCCCTTCTCGATGTTTACTTGTTTCTCCTGGTGGAATGAAACGCCATTTTCTCCCTTATATTTTCTTTTGAGAGTGTTGAGTGAGCGGAGGGAATTCATCAACGCATTGAGCGTATGCATAATTTAGTGGCGGTGTTTTGCCACTGCTTTCATTCCTGCCATTGAACTCGGGCCTTCAGAAACTCAACCTCCCACACAAAAGAAACCAAAGCTGGCTCACATACTATAGAGAGCACACAGAGACAGAAAAAGAGAGGCACGGCGTTAACTACCATTTTCCAACAACTTTCTGCCTCAACCGACTCACAGCAGCTCAGACACAGCTACTTTTCGAAAATGGTCTTTTTTCCTTCTGCTCCATCCATCCTAACTCTGCTTTTGTTTAGAAGAGAGAGAGAGAGAGGAGTGAGGGGACTCTCTCTGTCGCGAGGAAAAGCTGTGTGAATGAGATGTACGGAAAATGTGCACACCAAATAAACAAATAAAACCTAGCCTTTTATTTAGACTGTTTGTTTGCCTCAGCCTCAGCCTGCAAAAAGGGGAAAAAATTAGGAGTATTCCTCATGATTCTGTAGCTATGGAGGTATTATTATTATTATTATACTACCACGGCTCTCCTGAATGAAACAATGAAGACAATCAAACTCCTTTTTTTGTTTAATATCTACCTCAAAAACCACTACCAAATATGTGAAACACCATGGCACCGCACCGCGATAGCCTCCGTAGATACAGATACAAGACAAAGAGTCTCCAAAGGAGAGAAGAAAAAATCCGGTTTGTGGCCGCAAATGGATCATGGTTAATTTTGACGAGAAGGATGCCGATGCGGTACCAAAAAAATCATCGTAGTGCAGGCAAAAACAAAATAAAGAGCCATTAAATACAATCTCGAGTCTTCCTTCAGAAACATATCGTAGCCCGTATGATTCTCCACGTAACCCCTCTCCTCATGCGAACTTCGCCTCGCCTAAAAGAACACTGCATCAAAGCGGGAATATAGGATTGAGGGGAAATGCATTACAGATTCATGAGCGTCCACACACACACATTTACAGAGATTATTTTGAGAGAGAAATGTGTGTAGCTCTTTTTTCTCCAGAAGAATAATAGTATTCCATTTTAACCCGACTTGTGGAGTTGCACTACGACACTCATATTTCATGCAATGACACTCCATTCTCTCTCTCCCTTTCCACCTTCATTGCCACCACTGCACAAAGGAAAGCCAGAGCACCGACATTCCAGTTCATGTGGGCTTGTGAATAAGCGAGAGAAAGAGAGAGAGAGTCCTTTTTTCTCCTCGACGAGAATAAATGCGCAGACATAAGTAAAATAATGGAGACGTGAAGGATAGTGGATGATGCTCACACACGTGAGGGCAGCCGTTTGCTAAAGAGGAAAGTGCAACTTTCACTTCCGGACTAGGAAAATTGTATATATTTTTTTCTGAAAAGTTCATCGCCTTCCAACATAAAATGCCATTACTATTCCCTTTGAATAATTGTGTACGGGGTTTTGAGGAGAAAGGAAGAAAGATGAACAAAAGGGGAAAAAAGTATGTACATGTACACACATGTGTTTTTTATCTCCTCGCCAATAATAATCGCGGTTGTGTCTTCTGTTCTACTTTCTAATGTGCTGGAATGTATCCAAAAAAATTACATTCTTTCATCCACCAAATTACACATTACTTGTTTGTGTAATGCATGTACGTAAGGTAAACACAGAGTGAAAGTTTGAGCGAGAGAGAAAGGCTTAAATAATCATCATCATCTAGATAATGACGGACAGGAGTAGGACAGTAAGCCAAGTCACGTCGAAAAGTATAAACAACTGGAAATGGCAGGAGGAGAAAATACGAAATTTGTTGTGTCAGCAACCACACACAACAATATTTCTTCTTTTTCCTATATATATTCCACAGTCCTCCTACATACATATGTACATGTGTATAAATACGCACAAAGGAAAAGTGGGAGTTTGGCCTTTCACAAAACTCCATGTATTTTTTTGTTCTTGTAGATCACTATCTTCACGAGATTACTCAACACTACGTGAAAAAAAAAGTTCTTTTGCTAAGTTCAGCACGAAACAATTTTTTTCTTCCTTCGCTGCTGATCAGAAAACATTCTGTTGTCGAGAGAGAAAATGAGTTGACTCATGTAAATTGTTTCCATTTTCTGTGATACTCTCTCAGGATGATGATAACATGTGTGTTTGTGTGCACTCGCTCTGCATGGCAACAAGTTTTTATTCCGATGCTTTTCATGTGGGCTCTATTCATTTCATTTTCTTATCATTATTGTTGTTTCTGCGGTCTTGTGAAAACACAGGGACACGTAGAGAAAAAAAATGTCACATGTCTGTGCACATACACTGGAGGCATGAATATGTCTTTTCTGCCTCTCTCTGTCTCCAGAACAATGTTCATTTCTCCCCCAATATCTATATATATTTTTGTGTGTTTGGATGGAGAAGAGAGAAAAAACCTTCTAGTCAAACTTCCATTTCCCCCCATTTTTATCCACTTTGGCTTTCCCCTCCTCCTATTTCCCAACTCGAGAAGTGAGATTAAGGACAAGGACAGAGACATTGGGAAGGAAAAAAAAACTTAAGTATATACTTTTTTTCTTCTTCTTAGTTTCCTTCAGAGAGCATGGTATGGTGTCTTTGCCATGCCAAAATCGATAGGAGGAAAAAAGAGCACCTCGGAGACTTGTACACACACATGCTCCCACTAATAATAATGGCTGAATTTTACACTGTGTCTTATAGGGAAATGGCAAGAATCTATACGTACTTATCACACATACAGAGAACATGATCATTATTNACTGTGTCTTATAGGGAAATGGCAAGAATCTATACGTACTTATCACACATACAGAGAACATGATCATTATTATTATAAAAAATGTAATAGGAACCGTGAGTCACACTCGTGGTGTTGGTGCAACTACTACATTCCAATAATACATACAAAGAGGGAAAAAATTGTCTTGAAATAAAAATACGGTGTCGATTTTACGTCTTTCTTTAGAGCGTCCATTGATCCAGGAGGATCGATGCATAATGCATCAAACACAGCACACTTATTTCCAACGAAAAAGGAAATATGGAGTTGGAGAAGAGGAAAAGATAAAGTGGAAAGTGCATTCACGTTCGTTACTTTAAAACGAAGGAAATGCACGGAAGAGCAAGTCTACAGTGAAATGTTTTTTGAAGGAATGAGCACGCACCTTCTTGTATTTGAGGAGGAGAGCACGTGCTCACGAGAAAGAGAGGCGAAGGAGCACAAAAAACGTGAATAATAGTGGTAATAACAACATCAAGGGAAAAGGATACTTTGTTTTCACAGGGAAAAACTCGCATACTATGCAATGAACGTACGAGAGCTTCACTTCTCAAAAGGAATGGAAATTTGTGGGGTAAATGTTTTCGCGCTTTGCATCGACAAAATGAGTTTACCGAGAAATTTTTGTGGGGTCGGAAGTGGAGTGACTTTTGTCAAGAGGTCATGACTTTTTATATCTTTCAGATCTCATGCATGAAAATGTAGATATACTTATATTAAAGAAGCAGGGTTAATAAAATATTTGGAAAAAGTACGTTTCCGGTTTGGTTTCAGTCAGATATCTGAGTAAATAGCTTGAAGACGGTTGATGACTGGCTTTTTAAATGACACGTTTTGACTAAAATGCATTTATTTCACCATTGATACAAAGCGCTTAGCTGCTAAATTTGGATTGAATGCTGCGAATGTGCTACTTTTATAACTTCTAAGGATGTCCGAAGATATCTGATTCATCCTGACTTTTCCTTAGAGTTGGATACACGTAATTTGCTCAACTGCTGATTAAAAGACAAACTTTGTATATAAATTTATAAAACAGTGCTGCCTTTGAAGCTTTGTATAAACATATTTGTCATCAGTTCACAATTCACAATAAATGTCATTAAAAACTCTGTTAGGAGTTAGTAGAAGGCGATTTTTATTTTGCATGGCGGAATTTCTGTTTTTTGCAAGCCTGCATACGTGATTAAAATGCAAAATCGTTGAAGAGAGAAAGTTCTAGCATAGTTACGTAACATTATGGTAACGTTGTTATTATTCTGAACGTGAATTGCTCCAAACCAAAACCTTTAATTATTAATGTATTACCTGCATCCGTTCCCTGAATGCACCAAGTATAATTAGCTGCATGCCGTCATGCACAATCTCAGCGAGATGAAAGACTGTACCAATAAACCATGTGTGATTTGTGTTGGCATCTCTTCTCCTTAGAATTTAGATGAAAGGGCGAATGTAACAGCAAAGGGAAGCACGGAATGATATGACGAGATTTTTTATTTCGGACACGTGCACAAGTGTCTCTTTCCTTTCGTCTTTTGATTTCAAGTTTTCTTCGTTCTCTCTCTCTCATCTTAAGTTGTTTGCACTTTCTCTCTGGTCATTCCGTTACTTTCTTTGAGAAGGGAACATTCTCGCATTCAAATTGACCTTTTTTTGTGTGTGCCTAAGCGTATTCATGCCATGTGCCTTTGTCATCGTTACGGGCTCAAGAATTCAAATGAATTTTTGATAAGTGATCGTGACGATGACGATGATGCCATTTCTTTTTCGCAATTTTTCCCCACATTGGAAATGCTAACCAATCATTTTATCATGATAATAAAAATATAAATAATGTGATTATTTATGAAGTCACGTCAAGCTCTGAGGAAAATGGAGCATGGGAGACGAAGAAGAATTGTTGACATTTTCCAAATCCATTATAATTTTTTTCCTCCTCCGCCCGTTTCCACGCTTCTCTTCATGTCTTTGCTCTTCTTTTTTCTTCTCCTCCTCGGTTCAGCTCAACTTGGCCATTATGAAAGGGAGTCGGGAAAGAGAAAGAAAGAAAAGACGAAAACGACGAGAAAATGACTGATCAATCACTCACTCAAGCCAAGCCACTCACATCACAGTCAGTCGCTATCTCTCCCAGAGAGAAGAATGGATGAGGATGAGTGCTCTGACTCCAAGAATGTACGTATTCGAAAGGAAAGGCAGATAAAAATGCAGAGTAATCATCCAAACTTTCTTTTATAACTATTTTTTTTCGCCTTTTCTTCCCCATTCAAGTAAAAAATGGAAAGGTCATAGGACCCAAAGAATGGCAACTTTTATACGACTTTTTATGTGTGTGTGTGTGTGTATGTGTCGAGTCCTTCTTCACGAAAATATTCTCCTATCCATCCATTATTTTATAAATGTCCTCTCCCCATATGAAGAATGAAAGGAGGGAAATGCTCGAGTGAAAAATTACTTGAGAGAAGGAGGACACGGGGAGAAAAAGGAATCTTGGATGATCTGTGGAGATAAATGTCCCCTGACTCTTTCCTCCTTCATCTTGTTCTCCTTTTCCTCGTGATCTGTGGAGGTAACACGTACATACAACTTAGCTACCTTTTAGCCATGAATACAGAAGAAGTGAAGAGAGAGAGAGAAAGGAGAAAGGAGCGAGAGAAAGGCCATTAGTTTGGCTGTTGGGTTGCATCCCGACTTCCTCCTACAATTTACACCGTGATGACTAAGATGATCCTCGTGATCATCGTACTTACATGGACACCAAAAATGCGCGGCTTTTTT
>JAHZMY010001064.1:0-10814 GCA_027743915.1 Seira sanloemensis
GACTTTCGTAATAAAATGAGACTTTTTTGTGGAAAAAGCGCGTAAGTAATTACACTCACACGAGTAAGTGCATATGGAGAACGAGGAGACTGAATACGTGATCAAATCAAAGGCTTGCTGACTGCGATCCGATGTCACGAGCTGAGCAATGTGTCTCACTAAAATTTCGAGTAATGAATATTAGATCAGAGATGATTAAATGATTAGACAGGATGATTAAAAGGGATGTCTAATGTTTTCTTAATATTGTCTCATGAATTTTACATGCAATCGCGGGTAAAGATTAAAAGAGGGGAAGCGACTATACCTGTACATATTTTCTCGAAAAAGTCTTCTGTCAAAGGCTGATATTGTACAATGTAAAGGCACATATCTTTATAGATATTTTGTAGAGTCAACAGGTATTCCCGAGTGAGAAATGGGTTCCAATTCTCTTTCTAAGGGAAAGACGTGTGCTTCGCACCCTTCTCACTTTTTTCTTTTGGAATATTTTTTAAGCTAAATACATACACACGCTTTATCAACTGCCAAGCCAAGCCAACAATGGGTCTTCTTACGTCACAATTCTATTTTTTCTTCCTGTCTAATTTCAATGCTTCATCAAGATCAAAATCGGAATAGAATTGCAATGACAAACATGATGAACAACAGAGGGAAATGCTGCGAATTAAAAAATTGTCTGGCTGCATATATTTATGACTATACTATGTTCATTTTCAAAGATTGTCCTTTTCAAAGAAATTAGTTAATAATAGTTGTGATGTCAAATTGGACTATAGTAAATAGCCACTTGTCAGAAAAATGCTAGGATATAATATAGTCGAATCATTGTTAGCGCTATTAATAAAAATACATGGAAAGATTGAGGCATCCGGGTCCGGTTTGTTTGTCTGAAAAGGAAAGCGATCTCACAAGAAGTTCATTTCTGTAGTTTAAAGAAGAAAATCGATGAAGTCTAGGCACATGGCAAGAAACGTGAATTGTACGTTCTCCCACATATTATCGTTGCTTTGTGAGCAAGGAGTGCAGAAAATATTTTGTATCATATCCATTATTCATATCTTTACAAAACGATGCGAAAGTGGCACTACCGTTGCAAACATACATAAAACGCTGCTTTCTTTCATGTTGCTGGCAAGTGTTTCTTTGCAGGATCATTACACTACAAGACTACGAGTAATCATTTTTATTCAATGATTTTTTAAATCTTATTTTAATTTTAAAAGTATTTAGGTGGGAATGCCTTGTTAGTCTTTGAATGACGCATATTTTCAAAATCATTAATGTACAAGAATCACAGATTTATAAATATATTCCCCGAATCAGCAGCCAGGGAATTAAAAATGTCAGAAACATAGTTGTAATATCCTGTTTCTTCATCTACAATTTTAATTTTACAAACTTTGCTGTGGGGCAAGAAAAAGGTCATGTGTGCCGTCTAAATGAGACCTTCGACACTGAAAGTTTTTCAGGTGGGAGTATTTAGCATGATTTTTTTTAGAAATTGAGATGATGCAAAATATTACTAATTAATTTCTTAATTTTGCAGCCCAGCCCAATCCTTCGCCTCGTTGTATTAAAAGGTTATAGCCTTGGTTTCACAACAATCTGAGACTCAAAGGAGAAATCAGACTTCCTCGTTGGAAGGAGGAAGTCGTTAATATCCTTTTGAAAAAACATTTCCCATTCTTGGAGTTCTAGCTTTTTAAAAAAAAGTTCCACAAAATCATGGAAAACGTAATTATAGAAAGTTGTGGTGCTTTGACGTGGGATCATGTTTAAGACGAAATTTACTTAGCCTACATTGAATACGCAATAGAATTCAAATTAAGCGTTTGAGTTGAAATCAAACAACGTGTGGAATAGAAAGCCTAAATGCCAGGAGGAGGCAATTATTTCGTGATTGGGACAAGTTCTAAAACTTGTCAAACATGAGTAAAAATTATACTATGTCCACGATCAATGAAAGTGAAGCAATCTGACTGCGCAAACATTGATGCTATAGCGTTCGCCCACATTAGTGCTCTTAATATTACCCGTTTCCAAACACGTGCCACTTGAGATGTATTTGCAAAGGTGTAGTAGACAAACAAATAGGGCATAATCAAGGTTTTTTATCAATTCTTGCTAAAAGTAAAGCAAGAGAAAGGAATGTGCTTGGCATTTACGAATTCCGACAGAATCTGCCCACATAACATAATGCTAATCAGTGGCTCTAAAAGTAAAAAATATGTCTGTTTGTCTGACAGTGATTGGATTCTATATACTATATATTCAAAATACTTCATCTTTAAATACTATTTTTGAGTTAATAGAATATGGATACGCATACCTACAGAGATTCTAAACAAAAAATTTACCACAACAGGTACTGATGAATAATAATTTTCCAAGAAGTTCAAGAGCTCTCTCAGATACTTTTATAGTTGCGATTCAATGTACTGACGTACTTTTCAGTGCACATGCTGTAAGAAAAACTAACTGCGTTCCACACATTTCCTGGTCTCGTTTTGAGAAACGTGCTCCTTTTTACAAACAAAGACAGCCGGACAGAGCAGGAATTAAATGATGGAAGGAGCTTACTTGGGTGATGATGTGTTGAGATAGGATGGCATTGGACATTGGAAAGGCACATGTCGCATACTATTTATCATTTTCTCGTCTATGCAAATTAGACGCGATACTTGTTCATTTACGAAACGCGGATGAGTTATTTCCCCACTTTCCAAGTGATTTTTTATCGCTCTTATAAAATCATAATGGAAGAATTTCACTAAAATCAGATCTACCTTCTGCCAGTTTGATTAGGCTAAGATATACCCGGGGAAGCATGAGATTGTATGTAACTCGTGTAGTGTATTCACGTCGTAAAAGATGAGATAAAAGTCAACTGGCTTGAAATTATTTAGATGGGATCAATAATCTAATCCAATCATCGATCGAGAAAAATACATTGTCATGCTATCATCAAATTCTTGTCAACTTCACCTAAACAGCAAAGTTGAAAAACAATGATTAGTTTACGTAGGCCAAGTGTAAAAAATTAAGTAGTTAAGAACAAATATTTTATAAATTATGCAGATAGTAAAACGTGTAGAATTTTTATTGTAAATGCCACCCGACCCAGAGATTTTGTACATATAATCAGGTTTGACTTTTACTTTTGACGCAAGCAACTGCTGGGAAACGTTGCATTTTACATGTAAATAAATCTGTTCTACCCGAAACAGGAAGTTCGGATTGATATTATGTCAACTTGTTTTGACAGCTCAAGTAATTCCTAAGAAATACTTACCTATATCATTGTATAAGATATATAGTGTATATCGTGCCTATATCGAATGTGATCCACTTTACATAAAGACGACGCCAACATGACTGCTTTTCTCTTTAAAAAACAAAAACATTTAATAATTTAATAACAAAATAAAAATCATGCGACTATTATGAACACAAGATTTTACCGATTTTCCCGCACATAAAAATATATTGTTGTTTCCCGAACATCCTGGAACTAAAAAGAATTATTTCAGATTTTTCCACATGGTAGCGATAAGACACAATAAAATTAAAATATTTTCACAATTGACCTTTGCAATCTACTGGACGCGTGGCTTGGATTTCCAGTTAAATCAAACAAGTTGATTTCACTTCCACTTACGATGACGAAGCAAACGTCTGAATACCTGGAAACCGGCGGATGGAAAGGTCAAGCTTTAAGATGACTTTATGATAAGCTGGCTTATGCTCGCTATTTCGGCAATTTTACATGAAAAGTTGATCACGTGTTTTAAGGTAGATACGGTAAATTCTGCATAAAACATAAGATTGTCAGTGGTGATTGCCTCATTTTCATACGAGCGATCTCTAATCATTTGTTCATACAGTTAGGGGCAATGCAAGATGCAGTCTATTTATAATGTGCCGGAACATTTTCAAACAACTTGATGTTAAAACAAGCGCATAATTGTCCCAAGTTGTCTCCCACCACCCCTAGGACAAAATTAGCATGGGAGCAAAGCAGGTTTGAATTCATCGAATCGTGCAACGTGAGAAGACAGTCCTCAACCCCGTCACAAAAAGTGATGTTTTTTTCAGATAGATATTGAAATTTACGTACAACTCTCATACCCACCATAATATTGCTCACCACTTTCTTTACCGTATTCAAATGAGTTCCACATAGGTGCTGCTTCCTTAACGGTGACAAAAAATCTCCGATGTTGTCAACAGGTTTCATGTAAATGCGGTAAATCACACAGATGATCTATAATGGGATTGCGGCAGGGGTGCTAGAAAAGAGGATAATGGACAATCGATAGAAAAGGGTAGTAGCAACGTTGTTTCTATAAAGGGTGAGTTTTTTATATGCTCATGGCTCAGAGATCCTTTTTGAGTAGGACTTGTTCTTAAAGTAGTGTTCTATTTATCTCTTTCATCTCATGGGTCGATATTTTTTATGCCTTCGAGGAAAAACAGAAAGCATGCGACAAAGGCAAAGGAATCTTTGAGCAGGGAAAAACAATGCTAGTTTTATATGATCGATGACATGGTCGTCATACATCAAAAAAAGATCAAAGACCAAATCGAAATACACTTTCACCCGATTTTTTTTCGAGAAACAATAAGCCTGGATAATGGTAATATTCATAACTTGCAGAACCACTTTTCACCCAAACAAAATCCTATTTGAAGGACTTTAAAAATTGCAAGAATTTTTTAAACACATTTTTTTGCTCATGAGCTGGGACTAGACTAAACTACTGTATCAGTTTCACATGATTCCAGGGAGGGAGAGTGGGACCAAAGCTGGAGAAGATTTTTTTAGTTTCATGGTTCACATGTCGCAATGATTGCTAGCATCATTGTTGCTCCGGAAAAATCTTGTTTGGTTTTTGAAAGCATTTTTCTCTTGTCTATTTTAGTACTGGTCACTAGCTTAATGCGTAAAATAGTTTTGAATAAAAATTCAATTTAGGAATGAATGAGATGATCCCTTCAGGGCACCTGATACGACCAGGAGCCGTGTGAAAAAGTGCAAGAAAACGGCAAGTGAGCCTGGTGATTTGATATGTTCATTTTAGCTGAATTCTTTCGCTATGCCCACTTTTATTCGAAGGATATTGTTTTCCACGACTTCCTTTGTTGGCAGAATGTGCTTTTTTCTATTGTCTTGCATAATATCCTTTGCATAGCTTAGATTGTTGCGCAACGAAAATGAATACATAATGAAATGTTTTCAGTACATCATCGCATGGAAAATTAAAAATCCATCCGTAATTAGCAACTTAATATCATTATAAAACATAATTAGATGTTAATCATTGTATTTGTATTCAGGAAGAAGTAACAAAACACTGGTTGTAAAGGGCATTGTTGTTTGTAATATGTATATTAGATGACTTTATTATCTACCAAGCGTCAACAGTTATTAATCAACAGTTTTATGAATTACATTTCACCCAATTCACAACGAGCATGAATCTTATGATCATTTCCTACCCGCAAAACCAATAATTGTCATTCGTTCTAATAACACGGTTGTTAATCTTCAAAGATATTTTATCGGGAATTAGGATTTTTAAAATATAGATTTTTGTCAGTACTAACTCTAGAAGGAATAGCGTTTTTTTTATTTTACAAAATCTGAAATTTTCAAGGTCAAACTGTCCAGGTCACTCAGCGTATAGATCAAGGTGAAGGTTGATTATATGCGAATGATTGGTTGTGTACCCCAAAGTAAACGAGGATTTTTTGCATGGTTTATTCTTGCTTCTAGAAGATTCACTCTGATCCAGTTTTAGCTAATTAGTCGGTTTTAACCATCTGTTTATCCCGCATTATGAAAGGGTTTATTTATAAACTTAAGCTGCTATGTAAGGTGACGTCAATATGCAAATTTTATTTTAAAACTTTCTTGTATGAACACAGGTCTCGAATACTGAAATCTTCTGCCAGTTCCAAATGAACCCAACTCGATTCACATTTTGACCCAAAGCGACTCACCACAACATTTTTTCAGCTTTATGTTGACGTAGTCTGCAACTCGATCAAGTGAAAATTATGGAAGAGCTCTACTAACACACCCACACTCGCTCAAGATAAGAACGCTATAAGACTAAAGATAAGACACTATAAGCGGATCAGAATCTTCGCCTCAGATATGTCTGGCTCTCAATTTAATTAATATCTAACTACGATTTATAGTTACTTACCACCACATACTTACCTGCGCAAATTTAAATCAAGAATATTGTTATATGCACCTCAAAGCAAAGCTACTTTTGGAGGTTTAAAGGAAATTTACTAGCTTCAAATATGGCTTCGAAATTCAAGAATTTTCTATTCAAACGGCTGCGTTTTGAATGATTGACATTGAAAACAATAGTTATACATACATACATACCTTATATACCAGATTAAATTTCCTAAAGGGTTTCATACCTTTTGCCTGTGAGTGCGCAAGAAAATGGAAAGTTTGATTTGGCAATCGTTTTTCCTGGATTCAAGCCTCATTTTCATTCATATTTTGCCACTTCTACAAAAAACTACATTATGCAATATTAACACACATCCTTCTTTCTGTGCTTTAGGTAAATAATTTGGCAATCGTTTTTCCTGGATTCAAGCCTCATTTTCATTCATATTTTGCCACTTCTACAAAAAACTACATTATGCAATATTAACACACATCCTTCTTTCTGTGCTTTAGGTCAATGTGAAGGCCTCGTTTTTGTTTTCCATTTGATTATTACACGATTAGTTGCATAAGCATATCCATAACTTTTTTTCAGCGTAATATCCATGTGCGTCTTCTTCCGCTCAACATATTTTACTCCGGCTCATGTTTCATGTGAAGCAATTCATTTCCAGCCAAAGAATAAATCCAGATCTTGCCTTATTGTTTCAGCAGCAGCTATTTGACTGAAATAATGGTCAGTTATCGCAGTAAAAAGTAATGCAAAGTTATGAAGTGAAAATCAGACGATGTCACTCATCATACCAATGAATGATTTTCGGTGATAAATGGTCATTTGGAAAGTGAACTATGCCTAAGTTTTTTTAAATTAAAACTTTCCCACCGATCCCAATTGAAAAGAAAATTCGAATGGTCACTACTACAGCATCAGATTGAAAATCAGTGGACCTGATAACTATACATTTGAGCCATTGAATCCAAGCAATAAGCTTAAGAACGTTTAAAAAGTAGAGTTTGTTCTCACGGGAAAGGAAGCAGGAACCGGAATAGATGGAACCTAAGAATTGGACCACTGCAATGAGATTTGTTATTACAAGCTTGAAGCATATCCCTATTCTTTATTTCTCCTTCTCTCCCTTTGAAACTGACCATTGGCCATCCCATTCATTGTTCCCATTGAAAATCAGTGGCGTGCTAAAAGCATGCTTTTCAATAAATAAATGATAGGTGGCCAACTTGTTTGCCTGTGAACGGGGAGCGAGTCGTGTATGTGTGAACCTGTAACAGTAACCCATTGCATTGTACTCGGAGCAATGATTTGATTGAGAGTGCACGGATATGACATAACAAATGAATGCATCACAATTTCCATTGTATCCCAAGAGTGACCATCAAGTCCAGACCCAGGCTCAACGAGCCAACATGAATATACCGTATTTCTTCTAATAGAACGGGGACCTTCATTACTCCGCGGGCCTCTATTATAACGCGGGGGTCTTGAGGACTTTTGCAAATACAACGCGGACCTCTTGTATAACGCGGGGCTAGATTAAGATTGTATACAAAGTACCCATCTACGTACTTTTATGTGAAAATACCCTCACAGTTAAAAGAATTATTAAAGATTCTATCAATTTGCAGCATATTAGCTTAATTTGAGGACGTCAACTCTCCAAACTTGCAAATTTTCGTTGTAGATTTCAGAACTACAGCTAATATTAGAGTACCATTATAAGGTTGCAAAATACTTGGAACGCGGACCTCCATTACTACGCGGACCTCTTTTACAACGCGGGGGTCGGCGGAACTTTTGCAAATAGAACGCGGGCGCACTATTAGAAGAAATACGGTATGTATTTGTGAGAGGAAGAAGAGAGGAGAAGTAGTAAATGGATGTTTGACAAAGTTGCAACACTTCTCCTTTCCGACGTTCTGAACTCGAGTGAAATGAAAAGATCTTGTTTTACAACAATGAGCTACCTTCAGCTCACATGTGTAGATTATACGTATGTTCCTAGAGCTAACTCACGATCCTTTCAAGCCTGGTAGTCATGTAGTCGTCCTGAGTTGCCGCAATCTCAACTTTTAATCTATATGAATCATCATGCTGAAGGTGGGGAGTATGATACGATGCGTGAAAGCTGAAGTGTCATCTGCAAGTATTTATGTCATTCGGTGTATGTTGACGATTCAAGATCAAGTTTACTTTTTTAATCAAGTTTTTTTTTTCATTTATCATTTCATCACAATTTTCGAAGGACTGATGTCGCTTCTTGTTTTGCGAAAGCTTAATAATATGAGCCATGTTCACTCCAACTACAGCACTAGCACACTAAAAGGTGAAAGAAAAACATAAAAATAACGCACTGAAATCCTTAATAAAAAATTGATAAAGGTGAGCTGAAAAAATACAGGAGATTAAGAAAAGGATTTCATTTTCGGTGCTGTACATACACTCATACTGCTCGGTAAATTGCCATTTGCCGCTGCTATTATATGCTAATACAAAAAATATGTTGGAGACGAATCTGTCAATACACGACACTTTTTGTTGACAATCACAATCAAACTCCTTTTTGACGATGACGACGAAAGATTATTGTGCCGTACTGACTGGGTGTTCTCAAGTTTCCCTATCTTAGAAACCTATATCCTTCAAGCAGAGACTGCCCGAAGAAACAAAAGGGGCAAAAAGTATTTTTTACATTTGTCTTGACTCAAAGGATTTTGATAATGACGAAGGAGTTGAGTAACCAAAACACAACCTAGAAGCTATTTCCTTTTTTCCACTTCATTTTGAAGGCAAATTAATGATAGATGCAAAGTACTTGAATACTAAAACATATCTCCGTGGCTCTTCCTTAGTTTCCAGAAACAATCAAAGTGGGAGATATGGTGAATGCGGCAGAAATTCCTCTGATAAAAAAAGGAGAAAATAGAGTGAAGGAGGGGACATTGATTCCACACTTTCACGTAGGAACGACATGGGAAACTTAATGAAAAGGAAAATGTGTATTTGTCACCACAATGTCCCCTTCTTTCAATGAGAGACGCAGCTGCTTCAATTATACTAGGTCTCCCAAGAAGAAAGAATACCTTCGTGACGCACAGGAATGAGATAAGCAAAACGCTGCAAAAAATCAGACTTTTGGAAAGCGCAGAGAAAAAAATACTTGAAAGATTCTGTAGCCCAAAAATTTAAAGTTTTTTTTCCAGGACTTTATAGTCTTGGGGGAGTTAGTAAGATAAAGCATGCAATTCAATACATTTTGCACATCTGGATCAATAACGGCAGTAGGAAAAAGGTTCAGAATCTATATGGATAGAGTATAGTTCAAGTTTTCCTTTTAAAAAGAATGCCTAAAGCGTCTTCGTTTTCATTGAGAAGGGAAGAGCAAGATTTTCGCTTGAATGGACATTCTTGCTTTCCACAAGCTTTGTACGTTTTTTCATTGGACTTTTGTCATTGTCACCAGACTTTGACATGCATTGGTCACGCATTGGAACAAGTAAACAGTTGCCCTCTGGTTTTGGTCAGTATTCTTGATTTTCCTCAAACCGAACGTGGTTTCATTTGTACAGCAAAACATGCCAAATCTAGTATAGTATTTGTACGGGCGAAATTTGATTCTTCTTTAAACATTTTTTCTTAAGAATTGTGATCCAGAGAGATAAAATCCGGTATAGGATCATCTAGTGTTAAACTTTCAGACAAAAAGGATTTTTGTTGTACTCGGTACTAGGTGGTGACCATTATATACCGGCAAACGTATGACTCATGGGAACTGAATCACGAAACGTCTTCTTACTTTGTAGTCAATAGTTGTCTAAATAGATTTGCTTGTAAAGCGATGATGACGGTATGTGTAACGTGTAAAGGAACGTGTTCCGGGTGCAGTAACGTTTCGATGTACTTTAAATTCTAATCACTTTGACCATCTAGACTGTCTTTTGTAGTTTAATATTAGCTTCAGGTCTAGACGCAGGATTTTGTTGTGTTATTGGCATATTGGTTGAAATTAAATTTTGTAGAAATCTACATAGTCTTTCGTTTGATAGTTATAATCTATCAGCGAAAATATTTAGCAAATGACATTCAAAATACTGAAAGTCTAGCCATGTAGTAGACAAAGGTAATCTGTAAAGAGGAATTGACGTTTTATTTGAGCTTACAAAGTATGTGTGTCACAATGCCCCAAAGACGTTTCGCTATAGCACACACGTGCTTCAATACCCACTAGGTTCTCCTTTAATTACCATATTTTTTGCTGAAACTTAGATTTATTTGAAGAAAGCAGATCTCTCTGACCAAAACTTCTGCGTGGCCAGCTGCTGTTTTGCTCTCATCTTGAATCGCAGGGATCCAACGTCGACCTCATCAAGTGATCAGCATGGACCGCAGCAAAACGTGGATGAAATGGTATATAATATTTACCTTTTCATATAAAATCCTGTATGGTTAATTATGAAAAAACCTCTTAAAGTTGAGCTCACGGCAAGTTTTTATGCTTTTCAGCTTGGAAAAGTGAGCATGCCTCAGTCAGATGCCATGATTATATATGTGGTGCGTAATGAAGAAAGAAGAGGAGTCCCCATATTTTATGAAAATGGAGTT
>JAHZMY010001065.1:0-27040 GCA_027743915.1 Seira sanloemensis
GTGGCTTGATCAGGGGCCAGACGTAGTTGAGCACGAGAGGAGCTGTAGAAATTAAAATATGTTATTGCAAAATCTCAAATCAAATTAGATTTTAAAAATAAATAAATCATAGATCACCGTTGATAACCAACGCCTCAGCTAATCGTTCCGGGTAGTTTGACTCAAAATCACGAAACACTTTAAGCGTCAACTGAATGGCTACAAAGAAAAGACAAAACGCTGTATAGGGTTTGGATTATGGGAAGATATTATTTTTGTACGTATTTTGGACGTGACGCTCACTTTCATAATGCGCCACCTTCCAATAGGTCATCTCTGCCAGATCGACAATCAGCGTGAACTGCTCTCCTTCCTTTGCCTTCCCTATCGCTTCAACAAGACGCTCCAGACAGACGTAAATGTACTTGAGCATTTGCTCTTTGTGACCCGATTCTAAATTAGCCCTCACTTGCCATGAACCCACAGGAATGTACATTACTGGAACAATGTTAAAATTTCAATCGTTTTATTCTTCTGTAAAGAATAGGTGTATTTGAATTATCGTAAAGAAGTCATGTGTATTTTTACCAGCTCGGTTTTTAAAATCGGATCCGGGGAACTCCATTTGAAACTCTGTACGGATGCGCTCATCAATGTCCCACTTGAGCGCATCGTCCACATTATTTACCGTCCTCCATTCAACCATTTTTCGCAACATGTCTTCCGCCTTTGTAATGTCATGATTTCGGGCTACAAACATTTTTCAAATCTTAAACCTTCCTTTGAAACGGACTTAATTGTTAATTAAAAAATACAAGAATTTTCCTCAAGTATTATTTACTAACCTCGAAGGAATCTTCGTAGAGTTGCGTCACTTCGCCCCAGGTCTTTAACCGTCTTTCGGAACTGTTTGCAATACGATGGAAAATTAAAACAGAATTCAATTAAATTAATCAGTGATTTTTTGAAAATATTTTATTTCTAAATGAAAACTTACCTCGTCCAAAATCATGTTTTCTTCCTTCTCGTCAATAATCATGGTTGCAGTAAATTTTTCTCCTGATTTTTTGACGTAAAATGCGCTCAATCAACACTCACGTGTCTGCAGACTCTTCTTCACGGAATGAATCAAGCTTAGGAAATACAAGCTCAAAAAGTCGTCTTTGCACTAGCTCTCATGCAAAAATAACAACTGTCAAATACAAAGGCGGAAGCCACCCTGACCTGTGAATGGTCCTTGACCGAATGCTACACACAATATATTGATAATTATACGGCGTTTTGTGAAGCACTAATTATAGACTTTGCTTCTGACTCACAAACTTATAATTTGGTTTAGCACCCACGTTTTGTGATTAGCAAGCTTTACTTTAGCGAATACTGCCGTGAACTCGTCTTCACACACTCCACTGAACTGACAACTAACTCTTCCGTCATTAAAGCCGTATACGACTTTCGTATGACAAACTTTGAGTCAATCAACGACTTGAAGACGAGCATAAATTGTACTCATATGGCTATATCTTTAATCGCTTCCCAAACTTTGATTGTGATTTAGATAACGAACGTATTTTGGTGGCTGTTGAGATTTTGCAAACATTTGCATGCGCTGAATGAAGTAAAAAAAGGCAGTGGCTTTCGTTTCTGAACTGAAGCATGAACTCGGTGATGCATCTTCTATTTATGAGGAGACTCTCCAATTTCAAGAAATACATGCACTGGGTTTAACTTACTGTCTTGAGAGTTTTTGGGTTGCATGCAACAAAAAAATTCCTGTACCTATGTACTTCGGCTCGAGAAAAAACTTTCTCGATTGGTGTGTAGGTATTAAACCTTTTCATGAAAAGAGTATTCAGGTTTTTGATTTGATGTGCAAATCTTGCAGACACTTGCTATGCAAAACGTATTTGCTATGAATCAGGTATGAGTAAATCTGTGAGATTGTGTACATGTATTTGTTTTGATAAAAAGTTTGTGAAAGAAAAGTTTTGTGAAGATGCATACATTTTTTTCAGTTTCGAAAAAGAGGTTTGGGTTGTTTTCAAGTTTTTGAATGGGGAAGCTTCACAATGCATTAATATCATGAGGCTGAGTTTGTCTGAATGATGTTTTGACTATCAAAAACCGCAATAATTGATAGCTTCGAGCATAAAGTACATGTTGATGGTGATTTAATAATTCGTCTACCAAATACTTCAATGCATTGTTTTACTGCCCTTCAAATCCAAGTCATGCTTAAACTAAAGGATGAAATGTTGAGTACAATGAAATGGATATTACAGTGTAATACTTGTATGCAATAATTATTTAAATACTGATTTGATAGGGCGACCTTTCTGGGAACCGTGGAGGCATAAAAAGTTCCTCGAACCTAAAGTTATCTTCCCTATTAATAGGTTGCCTTTTTGTAACATGATTTACTAATTTTATAAGTAAATGCAATGCAACAGCAATGCAATTATTAAATTCCATAAACAATAAAGAATGTAGCTAGCTATTCAAGTAGAAACAGAAATTTAATTTTGGTTTATCTTAATGGCATTTAATATTAAGTTATCTTGATGACATGCACATAAATACATTGTGGAAGTAAAATCTGACTAATGGATTTTTCATTTACATATTAATTTTATTTGAAGAATAGGATGCGTTCTAGAATACTTGTCATAGTTACATTACTTTACCATTTCAATTATTTTCATTATGAAAAATTTGGCCAGTCGGAGATTTGTTAAATAGAAAGTTGACAAAGTGAACCTTTACTGAGCCACCATGATTTTTATTGAAAAATCAATTCCGTTTGACTGAAACATTTGTTGTGCGGAAATGAGACTTAAATATTCATCAATTCATAGCAAAGCCATACAGTCGCAAAATTCAGTAAATTCGAAGATGAAATTCATTTGGCGTGAACCTCATGGTTAAGCAATTTTGGTTTATTTTGTTTCATATTCTTCTATGTAAATGCGTAATTTATTCAACACATACTGAGTACACACGGTATTATTTCTAAAATAAAGATTATCTGTCAATGCAACGATAAATTTAAAATTCTTAGAGCTCTCTGATTAATTCGGCGCGCTTGAATTTTTTTTTACATCGGGATACATACCTATACACATGTACTTATCAATCCTCGAAAAAATGCATACTAGCAAACAAACAGCCCCTGAGCCAATATGGATTAACAAAATTGTAAGTTGATATTTTCATTTTTCCTTCTATTTGAACTGAATTAAGTACGACATCATATAAAAGTATAAAGCAATAGTTCTATGCATTTTATTGCTGTTTAATTTAAAAAATCAAAACCCTTTTGTAATCAAATACAATTCATATTTACAATTCATGTATTGATTCACTGATTTACAATATATTACAAAAGATATATCAAATCTAATTATCTTTTGAACTTACTACTACTTAAATAGCCACAGCCAGCAAAATTATACAGACTTCCTTTACAATTTAATCAACAACTTCCACAATGCAATACTGCACCCTTCTACAAATTAATTTGACTTTGTTATAAGGTATTTATTTGGTTCAAATTACAGTAACATGCAAGCATGTCATATTTAATTTCTCTCACTGATTGTACAAGATAGAAATTTTTGAATACAGTTCCAGCTCGAATTTCATATTAATGTACCATTTTAACTGCTAATCGCCACAATCCAATACTACTTCCATTTTAAATACTAATATTTCAACCTTTTATCTTTTTAATTCCAAACTAAAAACTAAATAAATTCACAAATGCAGTATGTTATTCGATTGCCATTGTCAGTTATCCTTAATCATACAATTATAATTTTTGAACCCCTTAGCCTCAACTGTAATTAACAATTTTCAGAAATTGTAAAAAATATACCAAACCCTCTCCCCGTAAAGTATTCAGTTTAATGAGTTTGCATTTGAAAAAATCTATAAAATTATTATCATAAAATGCTAATACAAATTCGCAAGAACATCGTCCGGAATATTCTCCGACAAAACAGGCCTCCACTTGGTCTCATCATCGTCAAAAATTTTCACCTTGGACAGAGTGTGGCCAGACAAGAGGGGTTTAATAAACGCATAAACGTATGAGAATACCCAAGGCGCTCGAATCACATACGCCGCCCGTAATCTCTCTGGATAATTGGCTTCGAAATCGCGAAATGCGGCGAGTAGAAGCTGAATGGCTACAAAAAAGATTTGAAAATTCAATCAGGTTCCATTACAGAAAAAAAGTCCATTTAGAATATGTAACTGCTTACTTTCGTAATGTGCAACTTTTCTGTAACTGCAATCTGAAAGGTCTAAAACGATGGTAAATTGGTTTCGAGTGGATTTTTCCACGTGATGGATGAAATTTTCCAAAAGATGGAATCTAAAGAGCCAAGAATCATCTTTTCCACCGGTTTCGATTCTGTCTCGGATACACCAACGGCCAATAGGAAGGAACATTACTGCGTAACCATTTTTGTCCAGGCCGAGATAACTGAATTTGTAGTCTTCCGCGATGGCGACCGGGGGCTTCCAGGAGACGTAAGACGCGACGTTGTTCTCCTTCCTCCATTGAACAGACTATGTACAGAGCAAAAACAGTGCCGATTATATTAGGATTGAAATTCATATGCAGGTATTTGCTTTGGGACATTCAAAAGCATCCATCTTTACAAATATGCAAATTTTACCTTCCTAATCATATCTTCTGCCTTGGCCAAGTCTCCCTCGCGGGCTTAATAAAAAAGAAGTATTTATTTCTTCAATTCCGCAAAAAATTAAATACATTTTAGTTTTGAATAGAAAATATTATTTACCTCGTAAGAACCGGAGCAAAGTCTCGTCATTTTGCTTTAGGTCACGAACCGTTTCCCGAAACTAGAAAATATTTCAAAATACATTTTAATCGCAAACTTTTTAATTATGTATAACTAAATTTTATGGAGGAAGCATTGTGAGAATATTTTTACACGCGCAGGTTTTTTTGTCATACTTCCTACTTTAAATAGAGACGCAGCTACAAATTCGTGACTATTCATGATCGATTTTGGTCACAGATCACACTGTATTATTTCAAAAAAAATTAATCGTATTTTTTTAATTGATTATGATAAAGTCAATAGAAGCAAAACTCCAAAAACTGTCTGACACTGGCCATTGTCTAATTAGAATTGCTCACACACGTTACTCATTTCCAATCTCCAATTCAAGAGAAAGACGATTTTTACCGACATAAATATAGGTAAGCTTTTTTGCTTAGCTATACCTATCCTTATTCACGTTTTAAAATATGTTTAAAACATACTCTTTTCTCATGAAAATTTAATCCCGATTAATTCATGCTACAATTAAAGAAAATTAAACTGTAACGTGAGACATTACTTTGATTTTATTCCAAATCAGAATTTGATCTAATCAGCAACTTTTTGCATAAAATATTTAATGACTGTGAGAATATCATGGGACAAATTATAGATAGCCTTCTAATTATCTAATTTACTACTTTGGTGCTCTGATTTATGTACATAACATAATCATGGTGCTCCGCCACGGACAACAAAGCATGTATATACTGTTTGAATTCAACCAAATTCAAAAATATTTTCACACTGGAAACATTTGGAGCTCGATAATTTACACCAAATATAGCTACCTTGTTTAAATTAAATTCTGGGTAAATTACCTTCTCCAGGCTCTGCGCTTCTTTCTGGTCCACAGTATCAGCCATATTCTTAAACCCGGTATTGCTCTGGAACGAAATTCAGATAATCAACTAATCACAAAATCACGACTAGTGCACCTTTCCACCAACAATTAGACACTGTTCTGATCCTTAAGGGACAACGACACACACCGAACTGAGCAGTTGACCTTCGTCTACCCCTCAGCTTATCTTTGCTCCTCTCTAGTCGTGCACGACACATTGAATGTCAAGTTTGTTATGCAATATAGCGCGAGTAACTTCTCCCACAATAATATTGCACTATGATTATATGATGATGATGATTCATTCTTATAACTATGCCATTAACATTGAGACGATATTGCTTGCATTTTGAAAAGGTGTCAGTTCAAAGGGGCTGTGCTACATGTTTACTTCTCTAACATCTAATCTTATCCATGTAACTTTTTTGCATTTTTTTCAAAATCAAATTGCTCAATATAACTAGCTAACCTTTCTATAACGTCTTTCCTTTTTTTCCAACGACGGGACACGCATATTATACATGATTATTATGCATTTATGAACAAAGGACAAAGGGACTGCATTTTTTGACAGGCTCATCCATTCAAGCTACATACATACCTACTCATGCAGAAAGAACTACTAAACATAATATGTATATCCTTTTTGGTGAAGTCCAAAATGTGACCCATTCTCTTAAAGAATTGGAAATCTTTTATTATTTAGCACAGGATGCTCCTTTCCCTATTCAGCCTATTTTGTGGTGTGATTAGCCTGCTCCACTCAAGATTAGCTTGGCAAAAATTGTTTTAGGCAAAGGAATTGCCAAATGCACTTGTACAAGATTTGGATTGAGTAGGCAGGGAGCAATAAAGTCTTGGCCTTGATTTAGTGGCCAGAATGCGGCTGTGACACGTGACGTTGCAATGATGTCTTTGTGTAAATACTTTAATGACTGTTTGCTCAGTAAAATGGATTCCAGAAGTGAGTTGGACCAACTTATTGCCATCATTATCAAATTCCTGTATGACTACCTGAAATTCTAGCTGGCCCTAGTTTCAATCTCATATAGAATTTAATTGCATAGGCGTGCTCAAATTTATTTATTTATTTGGGTTGGCTGTATTTCTTTATGTAAATTAGGTTTGTCTCTTTCTGGTAAATATGAACATGAGTTGGAGTTGTTGGAGTAGTGTAGGGCTGGCAGAGGGAATTGTAAATGAGCAACGAAGGGAGCCCTTCTAGAAAAATCATGATTGCTACACATTTTCAATCCATAAAGATAATGAATATATTGTGATTTCAACGGTAATTATATTAGAAAATTGTACATGGATTGCATGGTGCATGCATGACTCTGACCTAAAAACTGTTGACACTTAAAATATGTTGTTGAAAGCAAATTTTGCAGACGCTGCTGGCCTACGAAACTAGTAATCAAGTACGTCAAGATGGGACTTTTATGTTCAATAGACGGTCCCATTTTGTGCATTTCAATCGCGGTGTAGACATCCAAGGTGCTTGTTTGTGAGGTACATTCATGAAAATGTTTTACTAACAAATTGGTTTGACTTTTGACTTTTATCTCCAATTTCTTTGTTTTAAAAGCTTTTTTGAATTAAAAATATGGTTGGGTAGTTTCATACAAGCCTTGAACATTGAGCCAAACGACATGCAACGACGACGACTTTGAATTTTACATCCTAATGGCAAAAGGATGATGGTCGAATCGAATAAAAATAATTAATTATTGCGCTATTGACAGCAAAAGTTGACTGGTTGCAACATAATAAATTAAATGTGTGGCAATAATTGGAAATTCAATGTTAATTTTTTTGTATATAAATAAAATTTTGAAGGAAGCTTCTTTTTTCGCAATTTAAGGGTTAAGGTCAAGGAAATACTCTTGTGCTATGCAATAATGTGGAAGTCTGCTGAAATTTATGTCACTTTGAAACCTCAATTTTGTTTTGTAATTCTGTCAAAAACTTCTGCTAAAGGCTGAATGCGGTTGATCACTTGTGGTTGAACTAAATCTGACAGTCTCTTCCATTTTGCATAAACTCAATCTCACGTTGCACCTTTTTACTAACTTATTTCAAATAGGAACAGTAAAGCAGGTTAATTGCATACACCATTTTTCAGGCCTTGACAAAACAGTAACAGATCCGTTTCAAGATATATGGCAAACTGCCGTGAGTGATCGACAAGTCAGAGTCAAAGTAATCACGTTACTTTTCTGTCATTATAAATGATTACCTTATCCAATCTTCGTCTCCACATCTTGACTGCTAGTTCAGTAGAATTCAATCAGAAAATGAATTTTTGATGATGAAGCAGAAAGCTTTGGGAAATTTCCACCTCATTTACAATTTTACAAAATAGTCTTTTCCTATGCAAAATTCTGCACGAACCACTTGCCTGGACTTCTTTTAAATTACGACTAACTCTGAATCCCAAAATAATGACCCAAGTTTGTCTTCTTGTTTTGCACACTTGGCTGCTTCCAAATTCCAGTGGGCTGATTTAGAGAAAGTGTGTTATGAAAAAACTAGTATGTACATAATTAGTGTATTCCAGCGCCAAGTATAAAGTAAATACTTGGATCAGTTTACGTATGAAATAAAAGATTCGCAAAATGTGCTATACACTATATTCACTTTTTGAGATTAAGAGATCGTTACACTTGCATGAACCGTCGAGTCGACACAATAAAAGTAATACATATGCATTTTCATAATTTTGAAGCAACCTGAGAATCCTCATCCTCAGCATCCTACTGCATGATATGATTTTTGAGTCTCGAGTCATTTACCGCACATCTGGCAAAAACATAGAATCATTTTTCCTTAAACCTGTGATAAGGAAAAAGGTCAAACAGAAGATTATTTTTTGTTTTGGGTTTTTTACGCGTGACGTTTCTTTTGTAAAACAGGCATTCGCAATTTCGGGGATTCCTCGTCCTCCTCCATACCACAACTCCCTGATCTTACCTTGTACCGATGGGCATGGCCAAAAAACAGGTTTCGGTAATAAGTGATCTTGTCTTACAAAAAAAATTTTTCCAGCTAGTGCTTACGGGAAAACTACTGAAATCAGATACATCTGCCTTATCTCATCTGGTGTTAGAGCAATGATTTAAGATTTTAAGATCATTTTTTGTGCTAGCAGGGAGCAAAGGAGCAACTTTGTGTTGATGATGATGATGCTCTTTGACTATTGGAATGTTGTGGTCAATCACACCAGCCAAGCTACCAGTAATCAATACCACATCCCATTCTCGTCATCAGCTTGAATGAGCATAGAAATTCACTTTAATGCAAATCATATACTAAGGGTGTTTTTTTATTAAATGAACAACTTCAAACGCTGAAATCTAATAATTGGCTGTAGCTGATATCCTCTATTCTTGCATGCTGGCTATATAAACAAAACTTAATCTAAATCTAAAGTTTTGGGAAATAATCTTCTAAAATGCCAAATTTAATAAAGTTTATAGTTGAAGCTCCCGTAAGAGGGGTTTCCGGGCAAGGGCATGTCATATAATCGATAAAAAAGCAATTAAAAAAGGAAGGTTATAAAGTTTCAATGGGTGCCACGCATAGTGTAGTTCATTGTGAAGGGATTGGATGAAAATTTCAAGGTGTGAGACTCCCAATTCCTGAAATTTCGAGGGATAAGCCAAAGACGTCGGAGAAAGCAATTTGAACAATTCGACGTTTTACGGCCTCTGAGAATCCTCAGAGCTAAAGGAAGATGGCAAAATGTCCTAAAGTTTATGCCACGACTGTTAGGAACATCCCCAAGTGGAATTTGGGAAAAGTTAAGCGAAAGAAATCAGTGGTTCACGTACTGAAGCCAAGTCACTTACCAAACCGGAAGTGGAATGGTCAAAAGCCCTATGAAGAGCGCCTGCAAGGGGGAAACTGAGAATTTGTGATTACTAGCAATTAAGCACACCTTAAAGTGGATTATTGTGAAGGAAAAAGGAAAATTTGCTGTGTAAAAGTTGGAGAAGATGTCCCTCAAAGATGGGTATGTGAACCCTCGGAGAAGTTTGGTGACCAATTCATGATCATTGGAGCAATATCGGGCTGGGGCGTCTTACATTCAATAAAAGTCCCACCAAATGTCAAGATTAACTCAAAGCAATTTATGAAGGATATCCTGACGTCATTAGTCAGGAGATAAATCCCAAAATTGTGTCCAGGGGAGGAGTTTTAAATTTGCATACAGCATGACGCGGCTTCAACACACAGGGCAAGAAAAACTCGAGCATACGCGGAGGAGGTTAAATAGAATGTTGGCCAAACTATCATCAAATATCGATAAATACCTGCCTTATCACCTGACATAAGTCTCCAGAATTTTTTCCGTTTAGATTTTTTAAAATAACGCCTTCAAAGTCAGCGAGCTACAACTCTGGATGGCCTCTGGAAAGTTGTAAAGGAAGAGTAAAATAGAAATCCAACGATATTGATACGAAAAGTTTTTGAAAGCTGGAAACAAAGATGCAGAGTTGTAGTTCAAGATCTTGGCTATCATATTCTATGCACAAATCATCACAATAAAATTAAATTATAACTATTTTACTGCCTTGAACTTGTTCAGATAGTAAAAAAACGCCCTTCGTATATGTGCATATGTATATGACGAAACAATGCCGTTCGTGCACTCTTGCAAAAGACGGAAATGCTACATGCCACACGTAATACATGAAATCTATTATTTACGAGCACAAAATTTAAAATCTCTAATCATTTTTAGCATACACAGCAAATGGAATTTTCGGACTTTTTTGTTGGTATAATAAGGGATGGTAACAAAAGAATCCTTCCGTCCTCATATGCAGTTGGCAACTTCTCACAAAACTGATAATACACTTTCTCCTCTCACAATTAGGTCTACATACATATTTAGACTCATCAGAAAAAGTTTCCGAATAAATGGCCTTCTCGTGATTGCATGGTATTAGGACTGTGTATGCCCGCGGTCATTTTCCTGCTTCCCCACAAACAATGCCTGCATATTCAAAATATCCCATTTTTGAAACACGCTACACAAAACAGGAGAGGCTTCAATTTTCTCCGGATTCTATTTGAGCAGAAGGAAAATACTCAGTCCTCTCGTCGGGTAGGAGGAGTCCGAAGGTGGGTATAATCCTTCTCTCTGGATTATCTCCAGCAATAAAATTTTGTGTTTGAGTTATAAAAGAAGATTTATTGCTGGCAGAGCTGCTAAAAATCTGATTCCGATCCTGTCGCGGCGAATAGTGGTAGTGGGAACTGAAGAGAAAAGTGTGAAGTATGGAATAGAATCGTCTGTAGTATCGGCCAAAGTACAAAATCGAGAATGCAGAGACGTAACGCCTGAGGTCACTAATGTCATTAGTGTCTAAATGGAGGAAACAGCGGGTCATCAAGGTCTCTTTTATACCCTCATGATATACCTATAGAATTAGTCTGCTACACTGAATTTGAGAGATATTTACCAATAATCAATGGCCACATACTTCATTTGGTCGTTACCACTTTGCTTTCTCTTTTCTTCCCTCATTTTGTTCCACACAACGATTTCATGATCATCATCAAACTGTGGCGTGGTTTTTCTTGCCACGACTATTTCATTTTCGTGATCAGGCAGGCGGAAGAAAGCACAATAGCATAATATTATTATAAATAACAACTTACTCATGCCCGACTCTGCCATTGATTGTGCAGATACAAAAAATGCGCCGATGATAAAGGTGAATCTTCAGTAATTTTCACGGTACCTTATCTTACGCGCATTGATGATGGTGATGAAAGAAATGCGAAAACTTTCTGATGTGGGGAAACTGCAGTCCAAGGAAAATGAGCGAGAAGGAAATGCGATGTATTTTCTCTGCTTTCACCAAGAGAAACATTGTGTTTGTATTCTTGTGAGTTGAGTCGGGTAAAGCCCTGTTCCATTTCTAAAGTTGTCAGTGGAACGGCTCATTGAGCAAAAACTAAAACACATGGGCAGAGCAGGGCCAACTCAAAAAGAATTCCTCTTCATCAACCATTTTACTACAATTTTGCTGCGGTGAAAGCAAGTCTTTGCATTGGGGCACATTACTTTTTCCTTCTACCAAGCTTTTACTGGTACGCGGATTTGAATTTAGATTCTCTGCTTAAACAAGCCAAATGTAATATTTATAGTGTGAGGATTCGCATAATTTATATTTTCCACAAGTTTTATTGAACTTGTGGGGCTTCGCTTTGGCAGGTTTTGTATCAATCCATGCTATATGATTCCAATTATATATTAAATCATTTTATAAAATTCTTTTTCTGTACAGACGTCTGACACTATTTTAAGCTTTTTCATATTAGTGAAAACAGATTTGCACTTTCACACTTGTACGGATTTACTTGTTTGTAACGGTATGCATTTGGTGACTGTATTCACTAAAAAAATTTACCCTCTCTATTCTCAATTTAGAGCTGAGACTTTTAACACGCAGAGTTCTAAGTAGAAACACTGTCGAAATAGAAATAATATGAAACGGGTAAATAATACATGGAGAAAGTGCCACGGCTTTCTTTCTGTGATAAGTAGATTTCTGTGTAGTGCACATGAACCGAGTACTGCCTTGATGTATTGCATCGCTGAAAGCTTTCACTTCCAATCGAGTAAATAATACATGGAGAAAGTGCCACGGCTTTCTTTTTGTGATAAGTAGATTTCTGTGTAGTGCACATGAACCGAGTACTGCCTTGATGTATTGCATCGCTGAAAGCTTTCACTTCCAATCGTCAACTTCATCATGAATCACGATTACTATACATATGTGTAGCTGATGCAAACTTTTGTGTTCTCAAACCGGGTTCTCTCAAGTTTAACAAAATCATTTGTGCCTTTTCAAGACTGGAAGTTGCCCGCATGTCAATCAAACTGCCAAAAATGTTTTCCATGTGAAGACATTATAAGAGATTAGGTTGGCCAAATGGTACAGCGGACTCAAGAAAGCTGTTGAATTGCACCTTATGTTCTGCATACATAATATTTAATATATACTTTTCTCCAAAATTTGGTTAAATTTGCTACAATATGTATACCACAAATATGATTGATATTGGTCTGATTTGCACCATATCCGTCCGTGATTCAAAAATGAAATGATTTAAAGTAACCAACACATTCTGTATCTGTATTTATGAATTTCTTTTTCAAAAATAGCAGCATTTTGTCGTAACAACTTTTTCTCCATCCAAATTACTGTACAAAGAGCAAATAATGAATAATGAAGCAGGCATGGGGCTGAAAATAGCGCTTTTGTTTTGGCAGAGTAGACTTGATTTCGAGAAGGTTGAAAGGACGCTTCTAAAGCTTCGTCTAGCACAGAGCCAGTCATTTCTCAGTATCCGTGGAACTAATAGCGCCTCCGCAATTTTGTAGTGATGATAAAGTGATGTGCGACTTGTCCTATTCTTTGTATAGCTTCCCATCCTCAGACAGTTAGAGCTGAGGCAAGAGGAAATCTTGGAGTGTACACACTTCTTCTCTGTCAGTTTTTCTTTTGACTTTTTGGTTTACTTTTGCCACACATGCACATACTCCATTGGCCCAGGTTTTGTTGGAAGAGAAACCTTTTGTGACACAAAGATGATGTCACGAAGTTGAAAGGAAGTAAAGTCAGCTACATATATGTGTGTTGAGCAAAGTTTTTATCGGCAAAAGTAAATGTGTGACTTTCTTCATGTTATAAAATATGTTGCATGCAGATCAGATATGATTTTACTACGTTGGCCACCCTGTAAAAAGGCGTACTTCCATTTCCTTGGTCTCATCTTTAAGGTCGATCAAAGTTGAGAATATATTCCTTCACATGTCGTAAAAGACGTGACTTTCGAGCTCTAAAATGTTCCAAGCTTGCTCTCCTAACAGATAACTGTAATATGTTGATGATGAGCTATCCTGAAGCAGCCGTAGTGGCTTTGCATTCTTCTTATTTCATAAAATCAAAAGAGTTCTTTTTTTTGCAATAGCCATGTCGTACTTTCACAGCCACTATGCTCTTTATAGCGTTTAAACATGGAATTATATTATCATATTACACTAGGCTACCTCTATCCCATTTTATTCATTCTCATTGGTAATATGCTAACTCTACTCGTTTTCTGCGAGAAGAGGCTAGAAAAAAATGCATACGATTTACTTTTTCTTATCAGACTTCATGTCTGGAGTACCAGCATTTGATACGAAAAGAAGAAAGTTGAGAGGTGGTTGGTGGTGAGGAATGTTACTTCAATTGGTGGTACCTCATCTGATATTTCAGCAATTTTCAATAAAAGGTACTCAGAATGCAGCAAATTTTGAATTGTGCTCCCAACAATGTAATGTTGTGTAACCGCACATTTTATATTATAATTTTTCAAATAAAAATTGAACAACCTTCGCAAAATAGGCAAGTACTCATATTTTGCCTTGGCTGGAATGCTACAGCCATTTGGCGAGAATATTGGAAATTTGGAGTCACGAGAGTTTTCCCTTTAGAAATATATCCATCGAAAAGTTGAGAGAGTTAAGATTGGATATGAAGATTTTGCTATACTAATTAAAAGTTTGCGTGCAAATTATATCTTAAGTGAAATTTTGCGAGTCTGATGCCTTGATCACTGCAAAAAATAATACCACAAAAATATTCACAAACGGCCTTAAAATTCGAATGCTAAAACATAGTGGAGCGGGGAATTTTTCTACCGGGAAACTTTGTGCAAGGATTATTCGCATCGGAAATTCTCGTGGAACCAGCAAATTGCATCTTCCGAAATACATAATTTATATTTACGTATAATAAGTCCAAAATAAAATGGAGCAGATGACACAAACTTATAGGCATAATACGTAATGTGCGACTTTCGTGCTTCAATGATTTCTTTATCAGTTTTCTTGTGTGTAGAAAATCTCTTTTGGGAACAAAAAAAGTTGATAATAAAAATGAAATTCACTTTTTTTCTTGCAATCTGTCATGCTGACTCCCAAAACGGCCAAATTGATTTGGAGACAAAGTCGACTGTCTTGGCGTACGTGGAACCAGCAAATTGCATCTTCCGAAATACATAATTTATATTTACGTATAATAAGTCCAAAATAAAATGGAGCAGATGACACAGACTTCTAGGCATAATACGTAATGTGCGACTTTCGTGCTTCAATGATTTCTTTATGAGTTTTCTTGTGTGTAGAAAATTTCTTTTGGGAACAAAAAAGTTGATAATAAAAATGAAATTCACTTTTTTTCTTGCAATCTGTCATGCTGACTCCCAAAACGACCAAATTGATTTGGAGACAAAGTCGACTGTCTTGGCGTCTTTTGTAAGAGCCTCTCTATTCACTACTCAATATGAACTTGAAGTTGTTTGATTACCAACTTTGCTCACACTTTTTCCCCAACAAAATTCCTCCTTTGTACCTAGTACGCATCTTTCTCTCATTTCCCTAGTGTGGTTGGTGCAACCTCCGGGAATCTTGGTGAAAGGGAATGCCTGGGTGTACATATATTCCATCGTATTTGAATGCTCGCAAAAGGTCCTCCAGCAGCTTTCTCTTTTTTCGCGTTCCACTCGATTTCAGTGTCGTGTCCATATTCTATCTTACCGCGTGTGTTTACTATCATTGTGCACACAAATGCTGGCGGAGAGAGCAGCGGTGGTGCTTGTGACGATGATAATACTCTTGCCCTCTCTCCTCTCTTCTCCGTGCTTTCACTGAAGACGAGCGAAAGGAAGTCGAAAGAAAGCTGTTAGTATCGTTTTGTTACTATTAGTTTGATGATGTTGCTCGGTCTTTCCTCTCGTCTGACATGGTTCCACTTTCTCCATTTGCAGAAAGTAATTCGTGTAAAAGCAGATAATTTAGTGCATTTACTCGACGAGGTAAAGAGACTCTCCGAGCCATCTCAAATTGAACAAAAAAACAATACCCTTTGGTTAAGTGAGCCAAAAGAAAGTTGGGGCCGTGTGGTAATACCAAAAACGTTAGTTAACCATTGTTGGACATTTTTCTGCCAGAGTGGAAATGAAAGAAAGGGTTCTCATTAAGTATTCATAAGTGTCCCACTGCGCTGTTTTGTTATTTACTAGGAGGAACCAAATTCACTGTTTTCTCTCCCCATCGCACTTTCTCGTTTTGGGTGAGTTGTGTCACTTGCCGAGTTCACAAAGTCAGCGTAATACTGACTGTCTGTCAACAAGCTTAGCTCGTGACAGAAAGATCAATATGCGTTATATATGAGCTCGGGTTTCCTATAAAGACCATTATTTATATTCGTGGTATTGGAAATAAAACGCTACAAAAAGAGAAGAAAATTTGGGAAAAGTTGTTGACATCCACCAGGAAAAAGGAAAAAAACTAGTCAAAATCCTCCAGTCACAATGATAATGCTATAGTCTCATTCTCTTGTCTCCTTCCTATTCATTGACACTAATTGCTTTGGAAATGGAGCAGCGGCTTCTTCAACGTGAATCTATTTATTTCCTAATCTCTCCCAAAGACTAGGCGAGAGCGAATTCAGAGCATTCTTTGGGCATCAGTTTAAAGCAGTGATGAGATCGTGCAGCCTTTTTACAATATGCAAGTATTTAATTACAAGTAGGCGTGATGTGATTTCCATGTGATACGTTTGTAATTGACAAAGATTTACGGAGTAAATTGATAAATCTCAGCAGCTCATTTATTCTCGTTGGAAGTTTGGCAGTTGAATGAGTACACGCTCACTACCAAAATTTATATTCCAGAAGGGAAATCCGTTGTTACAATCTTTCCCATTCACACTTTCGGTAGCGAATGCGTAAGTGTGAGCAACCAGTGAGCCTACGGATCCGCTTGCATGTGAAATACTCATAAAATTTCTCCTTTTACAACTACCTGTTTCGCACAGTTTGAAAGAAAATGTGCATGTGAAAGTGAAGAAGTTGGAAACTACACCTTTCTGGAAGCTGTAAATTGTATGCTTGTGATACTTGTAACGTATACGCCGTACCGAGAAACAAGTATTATTGCGTACGAGAAACGCGCTTGCATTGCACTAGAGGAAAGATCTAATTTAATTTGAGCAATAAAAATGAAATACATTGTGGAAAAAGTAGAGTGCGGAGAGACTGTGTCGGATAGATCACAACAACGTGTGTGCAGCGAACCTATCTCACATTTTCGTCTTTCTCTGTTTGCTCACATCAAAAACAAAAATGTAATCATATCCAGCAAGGATGATGCAAAGTTCACGTTTCACGGAGCCCATATATTTCTTCACCTTTTCATTTCTTTTCCATGATTTGCAATGAATGAAAAAAGGTGGATCTGAGGCTTTGACGCGCGGTTGAGCTGTTAATATTAACGGATGGAGAGAGAATGGGTGCATATATGAAATCTATTGATGTACAAGCGCTTTCACTCTGCAAGTTTTTGACGGAAAGCGTCCGCTTTTAGAAAAGAGACTCTCAAATGAAAACTGTTTAACCTTAAGGCACAGGCCACACAACTTCCATTACTTTTCCAAAAATACTCAATCATTTACGGTAATGAAGGTGGGGAGAGCACTGAGATAGAGAGATGAAAACAAATTGTCGGGAGTAACATAAGATACACATATTGATGTTGATTGCAAATATAATAGCAGCAATGTGTATCATCTTCCATTTCAACTGGGGAACCACGTTGAGCATTGAATTTCAACTTTCACCAAATGTTTACTGCACATAATACGGGTTTAACAATAATACTGCTGAGCCAAAACCAACTCTTACTCTTGAATTTCAAGCTAACACTTGGAGAGACTTTTTGTAATGTTAAAAATGTGAAAATATGCTTGTAATTGCTGATTACAGTATTATGTGCTCTTATATATGATACGCTCGTAAACTACAATATGATAAGAGTAGTGTGCTGACAGCGTCAAATCAAGGGAATGATTTACGTGGATACCGCTCTTTGTCATAAAAAGTGAGTCTCTGGAAGACATCCTTTCTTATCTAGTATTTTTCCGTGCAGCCATTAATGCGCCGTCTTCTTATGTATGTATGTGTTTTCTTTTGATAATAATATGGGAAACCCACAAAGCTGGTAACGTTCCTGGTCTTGTGGGAAAATGGAGAAGAATATCGTTCAAGTGAAAGTACACTCAAATAACTAATAGTTCTCCGTATTTACTTGAAAGCTCAAAATGCAAAGACATTCTCGGCCGTATTTTTTCCACTAGTGTTTATCACTTTCTCTCCTCTTCATTTCAACCTCATCACCTTCTGTGGAATTTTTTATAGAAAAAGTCTACTGAGAGCATCATTCTTCCCTTCCTCCTACGTAGAAGTGAGGTTCCCGTCGTCCCTAAACACCTATGAAATAATAATGTCCCGTTTTGTGATGGTTTTTGCCAGTGATTGTGATAAAGATAGCCATGACGAATGCTGTAAGGAATAGCACGATATACTCGATGCATGTGATGTCCTATATAAAAATTGAGGAAAAAACGCGAGCGTCCTTCATGTGAGAGGGAGACGGAAATAATTTTCTCTCTTACAAAGATTATGCCATCATACGACCACGAGCCCACTAGATTTAACTTTCAGAAGAGAAAGCAAGAGCTGGAACACGAAGCGATTAAAGTTCAATATTAACTCATGGTGACAGGAGGGTGACTTGCTCTATATGCATTATGCATTGTTGCCCGCTTCCACTTTGCAAATGAAGATGTTACAAGAGGCAAAAAGTTTCTTGTGGGTCACACAAAAGCGATAACAGGAGAAAACAGTGTCACTTTAACTAAATGCTTCTTTCACTTCAACGTTCTCCCCACTTTCATTCTACTCCTCATGCAGGAATAATCGATTTTTTGCTCTTTTTCAACTTCAACATAACACTGAGCAATTCCACCAAGAAATGCTGATCTTGAAGCGAGAACCTTCTTAGGTGTGCTCCGGAAAAACATTTCGGTTCAAATCTATTAACCCTACTATTTATATACGCGTTTGTATGTGATAATGATAATCATCCTAAACCTTAAGCTCCGTAATAGATTGTAGACATGGAAGAAAATACCAAGAGAGAAAATTACTTTCTCCAGCCCAACTGTATTATTTACAATGCTGATAACATTACACCAAACATGTGTGTTGTAACGATGTTGTATACTAAAAGATAGCTATATGTGACTGCGTATCAGCTCACGAGTCAATAGTATGACAAGCTCAGTCAAAATCACAAGCTCTGACAATTTCATAAAAACTGTAGAAATAAAGACTTGTCCATGTGAGGTGCTCTTCGAACATCGGAGAACACTCAGCTAGATTGAAGTGCACTTTTCCCACGGGCAAGGACGGTTACTTCAACAAGTTGTACTTTACATTACCAACCAGATCTCAGTGCTATGCTAACACTTTCTACTCTTTTGTAATAGATATAATGAAAACATTTCTGTAGTTTTTTTAGAAAATGTTAGCAGTGTATCACAGCAACCGCCTTTTATAAAGCAATGGTGTACAGTGTACAATCAAATGTTAAAATTACAGTTTGACAAAAACGTAAGTTACGGGGCGCTGCAAATAGCTCCACAAACAGGCAAAGGGAAAACAAGGAATGAGAAATGGAATGTCTTCACATGGCAGCGCTTTCCAACCTTTTTGCTGAGTAGAAGGAGAGAGGAAAAGTGCAAAATTAAGGAAAATGTCAATATTAGTCTTAAAATGTCCAATACTCTCAAAGACTTTGCACTTTTTGATGAGCAATTCAACAGCAGGGCCATTACCAGCCCTGAAGACAGTAAATGAGTGTGTATACGTAGCTCTCATCGGACCATTAACACATGCGAAATGCCATTTGCCCCCAACACACTTGCAACGACCTGAATCTCCCCAAACAATTGTACCAAATTCTGCTGCTTGTCGACATTTAAAAAAAGTGTCTGTATCATCATTATCATCCTCGTCATTTCCAGGAGAAAGGGTGCAGCAAGCTTGAGGTGAAAATGAGGATGGAATGTAAGCCAAAGCCGACAAGCAGCACAACAACTACTCATTACAAACTCGCTAAACGACAAGAAAGTGTGTTTCCTTGCACAAGAGAAGAGATCAAGAGCACTTGCTCTTGCATTGATTGCCCTTTTTACTTCGGTTGTACTGATCCATTACTACTGCTATGGACATTCTGTATAGGGTCAGTGGTCATATCACTTGATTGGATTTGGATGACTCTGCTGACCACGTCAGACTTTTTTGTTCCATACTTTTCCGCATCGTCGTCATCATCATCAGCAGCAGCAGCAGTAAAACAAAGAGCAAGTCGTAACGGTGCTCACGATCAAGTGTTACAACAACGATTATCAAGGCAAATTGCTCTTTTTGCTAATCACGACTTTCTCTGGATGAGAGTTACCAGAGTCTGCTGTGATTCTGTCGGCATCTACTCTAATTATATAGAATCTTTTAGCTTTTCTCTAAAGATTGAGTTCAATAAGCAATTATCGACATTTGAAAGTCAGTACTTCGAGTCGAGTGGGAACTTTTGGTGCATTTATTCAACTGTGAAATTTTCATCAGCACCATCAAACTCGAGTTTGAGCGGGCCATCTCCTACTCGTGTCCCCTTGAGTGGGACCTGTGCATGCTCGACCAGTTTCTTCGAAAAGGGTGGCCTTTTTAAACTATCCTTGCAATATCTGGAAGTTGTATCGTGTTTTGTTTCACAACTTGGTAAATCTAGTGTCGTTGTCAAACTTGAAGAAAACGAGTTACAAGAATTTCCCATTCGCTCCTACGAAAATCCCCTTGCCACGTCAAGACATTTGGGGAGAAAGACACGACTCAAGGATGAAAGCGCAGTATGCTGTTCCATCTCAGTTACGGGTGAAAGTCTAAATACCCTTGGCGTAAGTAACGCAGGCAAAGTATGGGAGTGGGATGTGAGACGGGATATTCACAGTCCAAAAATAGCTACATCATCTGAAGCGAGAAAATGTTTGCATACATTTCCCTATTGTTATTATTATTGTTGTTTTTATCGGGGGCTGAAACAGGAGTGCTCCCTATTTCGTCGCTCCAGACTCGCTAATCTCAAATTTTCCCACAGGCCTACAGCTGCATTTTTGCAAGACTCAGTTCTCAAATTTGTAAATCTAGGTCGAGATTCCCTCATCCATATTGAAAGAAGGAAAATAAAGGAGCATATTGAGCACACCGTCTTCAGAGCGACTTTCTCTGCTTTCTTTCTTCCAAAGTTGTACTCTTACGTTCACTGTATACAACACAGACTTGAGCACATGACACATTGTGTTTGTTAAAGTTGATTCTGGTTGCACCTCGAACATAAACTTTCCTATCGACTACAGATTCTTTGGAAGAATGCCTGGGCGAAACTAATAAGTGGGAAAGGGCTGCAAAAAGAAGCAATACTACGTGCTACACACACACACACACACTCTTTCAAATTCAATTGTTTTGTACTCACTCAATTATTGTTACAGTATTCCTTCAACTTGTATATATTTATGTAGCAAATAAACTTATTTTGCAAGATTGGACTCTTTTCACCACTTTCTCTGGTGAGTCAGAGAAACGTCTTCGTCGACACCAGTAAGCATGTCAACAGAGCATCAGAAGCGACGTCAAAAGTTACAACGATGGGCATCAGCGTGAGTCCAAATGATGTTTTATTGTTAAATATTATGCATAGGCACATGTATGTATGTACATATGTTTAGCAGTCGTGCACACTGCCATTATTTTGAACTTTTCCTTTTACATGCTTGAATAGCTTTTCTCAAACAATAGCCCATTCATGAGCTCCTTCAAAATTAATTAATTTGTTGTTCCAACTACGCTCGTTTACATATAAAAAGAAGTTTCTCCTTTTTTGCGCAGTGATTTGAAAAAAGTCGTCAGGAGCTAATTGATTCAAACTTTTTTCATTTTTAACAAGTCTTATCTGTTATCCGGTTTGCTTTACATTCTGAATTATAGTTGAGACCTATGTATTATATATAGTGCATATATTCCTGTGCCGTGTATTATATTCTATGCGCTTTCCTAACTACTTACATTTCTCAAAGTGGTCAAAGTATTAAAATGTACCAAATGTTTCATGAAATATGTCGTTTCCTCAGTCGCTCTACCCCTAGTTTTCTAGTCTCATTGACATAAAACGCATTTCCTGTAAAAACAATGCGTATATTTTATTATTTCTAATACACAGTAATTGAAAAAATGTTATATTGCAATTATGGATAGTAGCAACTCAATTGAGTTCAAATTGAACTACCTACATTTGTTTAGCTATTTCTCTTCATTCCGATGCGGACAGAACAAAGAGAGATTTTGTAGCTCGACACTGCCTTTTGTCCCATGCAGTAGTCATCGCTGGAGAAAGTTGTTAAACTATGCAGGGGCATCGGTAAGCTACCCGAGGTAGCTCACGAAAGGAGCTGCAGATGGTGCTCAGTCAATGGAAGAAAGTTATGCGGAGGCTAGAACTTAAAATACTTGTGTCAGGCAGTGAACAAGCTGTAGCTAGATATATTCTTACTTTGATTCGTAAAGTCGCGGGATGGCACCAGCATACTCAAATCTCGTTTCAAACTTAAAGACGAGCTTTTTAAAGCCTATCTCTAATTTAAAATGTATTTAAAAAATTAGGGATGTGTAATGACAAATATAAATAATGCATGCGTACATATGTACTATTACCCAATCGAAATATAGAGACCCGGAAATTACAGAATTTGAACTTCGTTAATCATAATCCCAATTTTCTGCAAAAAACCATTAGACAGGGAAAGAAAAAGGTATGATTGTGTAAGTGAGCACTTTACACCCTACGTTTTATGTACAATGAAACGTTTGACTTACTACATTCCCTTTCTTTGCAAATTAAATTTTGTATACAATTGTGAGGGAGAACTGTCGGAAGCTGAAACTTTGCTTTTAGCCTCTTTCAACTTGAGAAACTTTCGTTTGTATAACCACGCCACAGCAAATGCAATGGTTTATACACCTAGGGATTTGTGGGTGGAACATTTGGCAGAATTGTGATTTGAAAGCGAACGAACGAAAATACATACCAATACTAGAATATTTTAGAGATTGGAGGGATTAAAGGCTGGAAAGCATTTCACGATCATGAGATGTGTATGGTGCAATCTGTTTGGCATACTATTCTAAATCAAGAGGAAAGTATTTTAACACTACACATGCTAAGAATTTGCCCATTGTTTTTCATTGTTGGCGTTGTTTTCAAAATAATTCGACTCCATATATAATTTTGCCATGAATCAAAAAAAAAGAAATTAATCCATCTCCGCATATAATACAATATGTTAATAAAATAAAAGTACTCTAATAAAAACAAACTTTAATATCAAAATTCAACCTATCCGCAGTGACAGAAGGACAGCGCGACCAAGCGTTTTATTCTTTAGGTGGATCGCTGAAACATGAATGATTCGTAGCTTTAGTTGAAACGAAGCGGCGGTGATACTAAACTTATTAGGGAAGTTAATTACCTGTAAAATATTCCTTCTAGACATATTCACTAAAGTTATGAGAGTAAAAACCTGTGCTCTACAACGGCTATGATGAACTACTTTCACCTGAGGCATTTTCCCATAGAATCCTCAAGCAAATCTCTTTATTTTGACACTATGTGAAAAAACAATCTCGGGAAAAAGCTTTTCGTCTCATCTCTGTCTCTTTTTTAAGAAAAGGTCTGAATGAAGCCACACTAAAGCACAATGTGTTATGCAGCATAGACTCGCTTGAAATCTTTCATATTTTTACTGAAGGAGAAAATAAAACCAATCTTGCCTAAATGAAAGCAAGCCACATTCTTTTGAAAGAAGGAATCTGTCTTCATTGAAAAAGTCATACGGTGATGAAATGCGAGTTAGATGCAATGTGTATAAACATCAGGCTCACCTTGTGTACCTCAAAGGTTTTCGTCATTTTCACATTTTTCTCATTATAAGGCATTTCCTAAAAGCGCGTTCTTATTCATAAGAGTGAGCTTTCAAGCGACGCAGTTTTGTACAAAGTAAACTCTGCTTCTTTTAGTTGCAAATAGTTTGTTGCGTTGTTACACAGCTGAAACATTCTGTGCAGAATTGTCTAACAGCGTGTGCCCGTTAGTCTGTGAGTCCTTGAGCAAGCGCGAAATTAAATAAGCCGATTAATTTGTACCTTACTTGGTTTTGAGGTCTCCCGCGACCCTAGGAGCTAGAGTTCATCAAGACTTTTAAAGTGGTTTGGGCTTTAAATGGGCTCTTTGTATGCATTGTATGGTTTCCTATGTAACGGGGTATTGTGAAATTAGGGTAGATAATTTAAAGAAACTCTGCCTTGGTGCAAAATCTTGCATTACAACAGCCATAATTAAGGCAGTGATGAGACAAAATGTTTGGAAATTATGTTTTGTAACGGAGCAAAAGATTAAAGGGAAAATGTGTTGTCTTCTTAAATCAGCTTTATTCATATACATTAGCCGCGTTTATAATATTGTCTTGCAGCAGATTTTATGTTTCATGGTGCAATGAAAGCACGCCACATAGTTTCCGGAATTGAAAAGGAAAAGAACGAGATGGAGGTATGGGCCTTATCACTCGAAATAAATTACTTTCCCAGTAAAAAGACTGTTTGAAAAAGCCCAAGGGTTTTGTATCTATCCAATTTTCAAATATATGTTATATACATACTACAATATCTATAGGGTGCTATTTGCCTTGTCTCGTTTCAACTTTTTCAGACGGACCTCTGTAGGTGTTTCATTCAGCCAAACCAAGTCTTCACTGCAAGAAACCTTTCTAAAATTAATTCCTACAGTACAAAAAGGAAATGTTCTTGAGAACAAACGGGGCCAAAGGGAAGCCGCAGGCTCAGAATTCCTCTTGCTCTCTCAACTAGCTGTCCAAAATTTCTACTCGCACCTATGTCTTCATAACTGTTTTAAAAAGGAATCAATTACTAGGAGAAAGTCATTTGAATTGAAAGTGCTAAAAATTGCGAGCTTTATATACAAGAAGCGAAACTTTAATCGATTTAATACATTTGAGCCACACATGTTATTTGATTTTCAAACAATGAAAATTTAATGTAAGTATTTTCACGCATGTACATATGTAGCTACATATCATTGTACAAGGAGTGAGTGGAAAACTTACGAAAAGAATCTCAAGCATTCCTTTTTCTAAGGGGAAAGGGACGTGCAAAATTGTTATTTCTCACATTTACTTCCATGCTGGGAGTTTGTGAAGGTTTGCGAGAGAGTGGACACTTCATTCTCAGAGGAGAATGGGACGACCCAAACATATTTTCTCGGTGGGGAAGGTCCACGACGTTACTTTCATACCCACAACTCACACCTGAGTAACAGCATTAGGACCAAATAATGTAAGTTATGCAAAGGGAAAAACACCCACTTACTTTTAAAATACTTTTCCACGTATGGAGCTTACTCGACGTGCCTTTCGTCTAAATTCTTTTACTTACATTCCCAAACGGAGCTAACCATATTTCCTTTGGATCGCACATCACCGATCAGTGTAATAGGCATAGTAGAAAAAAGGATTTTGGCCGTTGTTGCGGTAGATTTAGTTAAACGTAAGTTGTTACTTTTTGCAGAAAGGCAGTAGAAAAATTGGAGTTAATGCTAATTCCCACGAGCTGCCATTTACAAGGCTAAATTAGTCCCGCTAAGCATCAGGACAAAAACAAAATGACCGGTCGAGTGGCAGAAGTCAATATGTATTGACTTTTGAGCTTTAAAAAGAGTAGTCAGTCACAAGTTATGCCAAGAAATGATGGTGACCTGAAAACCTCTGGTTTTTTTTGTCACATCACAGGTGCATCTATGCTATTCTCGCCTGCAGCAGTTCATTAAGATTTTAACAAAAATGTAGATACCTTGCGTTCACTTACTCAGCCTGATTCACATCGATGTTCGTTTGCAATGCGCGAGATAATTTTATAGGTTAAAAACTTGACGTGATGCCAAGATGCAAGTGAGACATCGAGGAAGGCTTGATTGACAAAGCGATCTGAGATTAGTTAACAGAGAAAACCCGTCGCTCCGATATCCCATTACCCTCAAGACTAGCACACTCTCGAGCAAAGAGTCTGGTCTAAACTCCTTCTTATACGTATAAATTGTATGCAGAACTGTTGGAGAAAGTTCTGGCTTCTGTTAAATACNCTAGCACACTCTCGAGCAAAGAGTCTGGTCTAAACTCCTTCTTATACGTATAAATTGTATGCAGAACTGTTGGAGAAAGTTCTGGCTTCTGTTAAATACAAGCGAGGGGCAAAAAGGTATTCCTCTCTGCCTACGCAATATATTATTGTAGCAAACCACAAAAAAAGTTTTTTCTGCAAGGAGATAGTTTTCCCCTGATTTATTACGCGTGGATTTGTCATAGAATTGGGATTTATGCCGTTTTTATTTCAACTTCAGTGGAAGGCTATCCATTTTGAGAAGAGACAAAATGAGGTTAGCAGAAAGACAGGAGAGAAAGGGCTGAGCGGAAAAGGGAAGGGAAAAGCCTCCAAAAAATTCTCCTGAATGACTGTAAATGCTTCCAGCTAACGGACTTACTTTGTACAGACTCGTTTCCCCCTTAATGCACTAATCCACTTTTCACTTTCCTTTTTCCTACCATTCAGTAATAAACGCTTTGATGCTATCACACTACCCTATCATCGTATGCCATACTTCCAACTTATTAGAATGAGTTTTCCCCTCAATCAAGCAGCTAGAAAACTATTCTCTTTTCCCAGCCATATGAATTGACATGACTCACCGTACACCTTTTTCCTGACTGACTCGGGCAATGAAAGGTTAGAGTCAAAAAGTATTGGAATTCATTCACTTTCATTGGATTAATTGTCCATTAACCATATGAATAATCTATCCAATTTTTGCAAACTCTTAGGCCATATGCTTGTATGTATAATGAATGTTGTAACCTACAAATATTATAATTATTGCCATTCACAATTTGGCGGTGTGCAATTCATTTTTGCGAATCATTTTTGCTTTCAAGAGATTGATGGGATTACTTTACGCCTTTGTAATTACAATGAAATCCTTCACAGCCGGTGGCTAATTACTAAATGCTAAAGCGATACGAGTTGTCTTCCTTTTAAAAATGATTGACGACTGATTTTACCGAAATTGTAGTCTAATTATGAATATGCGCAAGTAATAAACTTTTTGCAACTATACATAATGTAACACTTGTAGTGTATTCAAGCAATGAAAGAAAGCAGCAGTAGAAGAATCTTTGTAATTATTGATGCTGTAAACCGTGGTGTGTGCCACTAAATAATTTTATGACAAGAACTAGTCTAATCAGAAACTTAGACAAATCAAAAAGTCCCATCCACG